>JARJHM010000853.1:0-125370 GCA_033356055.1 Carex pumila
GATCCCTTCAGTCTATTTATAGTGGCAGCTCAAAAATGAGCTGTTTGACATAAAACGTTACCAACGTTTTATTAAACGTTACAACGTTTTATTCAAATACGATTTAGGGTTTTAATTCTCTGACAGCTTAGAAAACGTTACATAACGTTTTATAACCGTTACAACGTTTCAAAACCGTTATAATGATTTATAAACGTTACAACGTTTATTGTTTGTATTGAACAGCTGCACTCCAGTTGTTCTGTAGCTTTTAAACGTTACAACGTTTATCAGCCGTTATAACGTTTGTAAAACGTTACAACGGTTGTATAACGTTATAACGTTATAACTTGATTCTTTTGAGTCTTCTGACTATTATAAAACGTTACCAACGTTTTAAAAACGTTCATAACGTTTTATCTCAATTTAATCAACCTCACACATACTTTACCAAGCATTTGATTTTACAATATGTATTCTTGATAAAGGTCTTCATGATTTCTTCAGTCCAACCTTATTATTCAACAGTTCTTACTCTTCTTGGACCTACATATTCTCAAAATAGAAGAAATCGTAAAATTCAATAATTGTATGTTTTTGCAAATTAGTCAAATAGACGTCAAAGATTATTGTACGAACAACATCAGTTCTTCTGTCTCATAGCTATCAGATCAGTTTTAAGGTAGATATGTGTCATCCTTGTTAACTGTATCTTTTCTTGATCTTGAGTAGATTATCAAATATAATTACTCTTGTAATTATACTGCATGTAGATAATCTAACTCTACTAAGGGGCCCAGTGATGCTATAGCTCGTATAGAGATACGAGGGACAAATAGTATTCTTGGCAGACTATCACTTCCTCACCTAAGCTATACATATGGAAATGCTACCGTTATGGCTGCTTTTTACGGACAGCGTTAGATAACACTTACTCATATATATTTCTTAATGGGAACGATAAATACCTCATACTGTAGAACTTTGACACTGAATGAAAACATAAATGACACGAACACAATTCTATTTAATGTTTCATTCGGGGTCTGTCAAATACCATGTTCCTAGAACATGTATCTATGTGATTAAAATGACATCTCGTGTCAGGTGGTTTGTAAAACTTAACCATCTTTTAATCCACATACTAACCTTATAGCGGTAATTAGTGTTCCTGCTAATTACCTTGGTCAGTGACCTTTTAAGAGTATATATTATCTATATTATGGAGTTTCACAATTTCAGTCATGAACTCGAAATGATCCACAAATGCAATAATACTCAAGGTAACAAAATGATATATAAACATTCAATTCATGAACAAAGCTTTATGATTAACTTATCGTATTATTGACTTCTAGATTATTACAAACTAACAGCATTCCCATATGTATAGCTTAGCTGAGGAAGTGATAGTATACCAAAAGTACTATTTGTCCCTCGTATCTCTATACGAGCTATAGCATCACTGGGCCCCTTGATAGAGTTAGATTATCTGCTAGCGGTATAATTACAAGAGTAATTATATTTGATAATCTGCTCAAGATCAAGAAAATATTCAGTTAGCAAGGATGACACACATCTACCTTGAAACTGATCTGATAGCTATGAGACAGAAGAACAGACACAAGTAAATTGTTTACTGGATCGCGATATTGTACAGTACAGCATCATCTGTGTAATTGGATGGTCATGATGTGTTGCCAGACGCCACCCATGATTATAGAAGTTAAAACAGTTTTAACTCTATTTACCAACATAACACAGATCCTATTGGGTCACACCATATAGGAGCTAATTGGAGAATCTTATTTTGATTGATTATAAATTGGTTATGATCAATGATAAGATGGTTATAATTAATTATACGTGTTATAATTAAATTATAAATGTTATGTAAAAATAACAAGCAAAAACATTGGTTAATTTATAAACGTGTGTGTGACACGTTGTATAAAAGTTAACCGGTTAATTTATAAATGTGCAGGACACATTGTATAAATTACCGAAACAACAATCGCAAGAAAAATATATATAATTATTTAGAATAATTATACAAATATTATTTGTGTTCGGGCCGAGGGCATTCGGATCTTTTCAGATTCGTCCTTATTCGCATGACATGTCATCGATCCTATCCAGATGACACGTCATCGATACCGAAACAAATAACCGCAAGAAAAATATATATATAATTGTTCAGAATAATTATATGAATATTATTTGTCTTCGGACCGAGGGCATTCGGGTCTTTTCAGATTCGTCCTTATTCGCATGACATGTCATCGATCCTATCCAGATGACACGTCATCGATACCGAAACAAATAACCGCAAGAAAAATATATATATAATTGTTCAGAATAATTATACGAATATTATTTGTCTTCGGACCGAGGGCATTCGGGTCTTTTCAGATTCGTGCTTATCCGCATGACGTGTCATTGATCCTATCCAGATGACATGTCATCAATCCTATCCACAAGGGCAAAATGGTCATTTCACACCTATGCCACCTTGCATGTGTAGAAACATGGAGAAGAGTGTGGAAGGGGTATTTTGGTCATTTCACATATAAAAGGATGAGGTGTCAATGGCATACCTTGTAAATAGGCATATGTTGACGGGTATTTCGGTCTTTTGCCAACCTCCTCAAAAGCCTATAAATAGAGGGGTGCATGTAGAGAGAAAAATCACTAATTCACTTGTATCGTTTCGTGCAGAATCGAATCGGTATTTTCTCTCTTTCTCGGTTTCTCTCCCAAATAGTGTTTCGGTTGAGAAAAGAAAGTTATACGTAGTTGACGTATAATCTTGCGGGTTGTTGTGGAGTATATTTACGGGATCGATGAATAGTGTTTTACCGAATTTAGCGGTATGTCAGTTTTGCTCATTTGATGAAACTGAGTAACCGAAAATTCGTGTTTACGGGTTTTCGTCTTTTCCCTGTGAATAGTGTTTTTGCAGAATTCCGCGGTTTATGGTATTTCTGGCAGAAGAAATTAACCGCTCTCTGGTTAGTCCTGGTGGATAACCGATAGAGGCATCAGACGTCTGATGCTCCGAGACGAGTCGATTCCTTCCGTGATGTAGCTCTACACGCTCGGTCTGCATTCCAACTGTGATTTGGAAACAAGGTATAAATATGTTATATTAATCTATTTAATTGGTAAGTAGATTAAAGTTTTAGAAATCAATCATGGAGTAGATCTGTAAAAGGATTAAATTAGGTTTTGATGCCAAAGGAATACTGAAGGTGGGCCGCCTTGAAAAGTTTCCTGACATACCCCGTTTAATCCTGAGCTTAAGTTGGCCGTAGAAATTTTTGTTCTACGGTCATTCCGCACCTTAAGCCTAAACGAGTTTTGGTTACCGCGAAACCCCAAAAGTGGTATCCGAAACCCAACAGAAATTTATTGAAATCAACGGTTTTCAAATCAGCTTAATATATAGTAAAAAATTTTCAAAAAATGTAAAATTTGGTCTCCAAGTAGATTATAATATAGATTAAACATCTAACGATTTGGATTTGTTGTTTGGACATCACACGGCTAAATGTAGCCCCGGCAGCACCTCTGCTGAAATGCTACCAGCAGCAATTTAGACAGACCCTATGTATATGTGTATATATTATATATATATTATAAAAAAAATGAGTTTACAAAAAAAAAAATTTGGAAATTTTTTTTCCGGTTTTGGGACTAAAAACCGGAATTGGAATTTCCAGTAATTTATGCTAAAACTGGAATTTTTTTTCCAGTTTGGGTACTTTTGAAAATACAGTCCCTATTTGTTTTTTTTTTTAATTATTTTTTTGGATATAAGTAAAAAAAATCTGGTTTTCACCCCTACCTGCCTATTAAAAGTAAATATATTATGGAAAGAAAATTCTTCAGTAACATCCTACCTAATTACAGCTTTATGTTAATAAAACAAGACACTGATTAATACAGGACATTAGAGACATAACAAGAATGCCCTTTTATCAAAACTGCAACTTCTGTTATTTTACTTCCTGCAACTCTTTTCTGACCTTAGCATAATAACATACCTTTTGATGTGAAGATACATTCCATTTATTATTAAATATTTTTCTTTGTTGAAGTTTTGTAATATAAGAGCTTTGTAAAGTGCTTCACGAAACAAAAAGATGTGCGAGTACTTGGACTCTATATTTCGATTTCATAGCGCAAACAGCTCATTCGAGTTTCAATATAATCTAATCTTGCTGAAAAATCAAATTTTATATTTTGTTAATATTTCTTTAGACAAGAAGAACCGAGTGTTTTTTTGTTACCATCCTCTAAAAGCTAATATATCAAGTTGACAGTGTTTAATTTTTTCTTGAAATATATCAGAAACGTAGATTTAATATGTGTCTCCACTGAATAGAATTCATATCCAAATTCAATTGTAAACTGTTTGATTTGCGTTAAAATTAGCATTTAAAAAAATTAATCCATTACATCAAATTATCTGCGAGACCTGATTATTTATTTCTAAATGGCAACAAAACCAAAGTAGAGGTGAGGGCACGGATTAAATCTAAATTCCTAAGATTTTTTTTTTTTTTTTAAAACCACGTTAACATGGTATATTTATTTTTACAAGATGGTAACAAAAACAAACCGGTAGGAAGAATATCTCATTAATTTAAATGATATTCGCGATTTTCTCCATATCCAAAAAAAAAATATACTTTCTTTATGTATAAAATAGGAATGGTGGAGTAAATTTTTGAGCTACACCGATCCATAGAACTAGTGGAGATATTTTTTGAGACTCCACCGATCCACAAAATTGGAGGAGATATTTGATATGGTTAATTGTGCGGAATTCTGTGACGGAGTAAGAAATGGCTTCACCGTAGCTTTTGAATTTTTTTGCTCTAGAATCAGTGGATGTTATTTTTCTAAAAAACGACCACAGCATTAATGCTTATTCTGTTGAAAGTTTTAAAAGAAATTGTATTTTAAATAAAAATCCTCTCCTTTATCATTATAAAAGGAGAATTTTAACAGTCAGTTCTCAATATTATATTATTATATTTGGTATTTCCTTCCAAATATTTTTTTTTTCAAATTCATTTAACCGAAGTTAAATCTGAAAATGTGTGCCAAGTTTCCTGCCTATTTCACCTGTCAGTCTGATCCCTAGACTGCAATTTTCAACCTAAAATGGGGTATTCTTGTTTCATGTGTGATATCATCTTTCATTTTCTCACCCAAATGATGCCAAGTGCTTGATAAAGAAATTGAGTTGATTCTTTCACACTCCACACAAACAAAGAAGCTTCAAGTCTACCACCATAGATGAAGTCAAATTCAACCCCACTTGCAAACTACACAGGATCTTCTGTGGTTTTTACTATGCATTCATCTATGTTGTGACATTACTTTGCATTTGCTATCTGAGGTTTCACCATAAATCAAATTGGGCTCTCTAACTAATATATTTCAAGAAATATGCCTCCCAAAATATCTCCAATTTTTATACTACTATTCATAATTTCATATGACAACATATATTTTTCTCAATTGTTAATAAAGAAAATCTTTATTCTAGAATCTATGGATCTCACGAAACCATGGTTGAATGTTAAGATAAGTGCCTTGCAAGTGACCTTTGGATTGTACCCACTATTTTATTCCATATATAGAGGAGGATTGCATTATTAGATTACCAACTTGCTAGGGGTATGTTTTCTTTGCTTTCAATTGGAGGGCAAAGTTATACGGCATATTATATATCCTTGTTTAGGAAAAAATACGAATATTTTAATTGCAAAGTGAAATGTGTAATAAAATACCCATGGCAATTAATTTATTATTTCCTTTAAATCTCACCATATCCCAATCCAACTTCTCCACTTTGAACCTTGACTTCATTTTCCAACCTAACCCTCATTTACTAATTTTGGTTCTATTGCCCCACTTACATGTCAATTATACAGTTTTTTGGTACATCTATTTAAATATAGTATCTCGTGAAAATAATTTGAATTTAGTGCTTAGAAAACCACCCAACTATCTTTTTGTTTTTATTCTTTCAATTAGTCGCAAGCATATAATATTATTTTTGAATAAAATCTATATCACACCTAAATTATTCGCTTTCAACAACTTTCTAAATGACAAACTCTTCAAAAAAAAATATATATATATAACGTTTTTTCTTTAAGTATCAATATATTTTTTTTTTGCAAGAGTTAGACTATGTTGCATTGCAAATTTTAAAATCTATCACACCTGAATGTATTTGACTTCTTATATATTGAACTGCCAAATGTTAGATTTGAAGTTCAAATAGTCAAATCTAAAGGGCTCAACATGTTCTCCATATCAAAATATACTTGGAGATCAAATTTTATATTTTTTTTTAAAATTATTTACTATTTTTTAGAATTTTAAAAAAATCGGTGTTTTTTTTAAAAAAAATTGGACCATAAAAAACAATAATTTTTAAAAATTCTAAAAAATAGCAAATAATTTGAAAAAATTTAAAATTTGGCCTCCAAATACATTTAATATAGATATCAAATTTAACGATCTAAATAGGTTGTTTTGAAGTCAAAACCAATATTTATAGTTTAATATACAAGATGACCTATGCATTGCAAATTTGCAATGAATCATAACCCAGCTCTATTTACAATATATATATAAAAAAATTATTATATTCATATTATCCTGAAAATAAATTGCACTACATCTCGAATATTTATTAATAATAAATTCATGATTTAATTCAACGCTTCAGTATCAGACCCCGTGCTTGAAGAACACAACGGGGATCAACTAGAAGCACCAAAACTAGTCAAATTAAAAAATTCAAGGCTTTCCAAGCAATTGTACGTAGAGACAAGCATATACGTTTCCCAACAGTTTCCGAGAATACTGTACAATTTTGAACCTGTCAGGGGTTCACACGCAAAAGTCCAATAATTATGACAAGAGTCAACGAGCACACGTCTCCCAGCGCAATCTGTCTTCAACGCTTACTAACCACTCCTTCACGATTCAACAATATGTAGGCCCCGCACGCCTCCTCGAGCCGGCCCCACTTTTTTTGACTCCCTTCGGACATCAAACCTTTCTATCAAATCCGGTTTTGGAATCTGGTCCCCTAGTCAAGTTTCTACACTGCCCACTTTTCACATAAGCCCCCCGTAATAAACATTATTATAACACCATTCATTAGTAAAAGTTTCATACAGCTTTTTCTTTTTATGTACTTTTTTATTATCAGACAGTTCTGAACTCAAAATTTCTCTCGAGCATGAGAATTTTGCTTAAGAGAAATTTCAATTATCACCTCATCACATATTGTAAATCTATAGAATTAACCTAATTTTATTTCGCATTTCCAGATTTGTTTATACAAGAACAACTCTAAATCTCCAACATTAGATGAGCAAGCTAAATTAAAAAGGAAAAGAAGTAAGAAAAAAAAAAAAAATTGGGTGGCTCTAATTGAGTTTGATTTTAAACCATAGATTCTGATCTAATGACGAGAGGTGGCAATGACATTTGGGGCTCCGGCGCCAAGTTATGTAGGTGATCACCTTCATAAGTCACGATCAGCATCGACGGGTCCTGTGGGTCCCGCTCCACATGCTTCCTTGCCGGGCAGCCACGCCGGGTGCTACATTTGTAATATCCCCTGTACCAACAGATTATTTCATTAGTGATGTAATGAATTATTCTTGTATTGTATAATTGCTGTCTTCATGCTGTTTTCATGATAGATCTACAGATTGCGTCTTAATTTCAATTTTTTTTTTCAAGAATAGCTGATTCCAAATTTTGCAAAAGTATGGACCTAATTATAGAGTTTGCTAAATTAAGCATGTGAGAGAAACAAAGTCAAATTTTATAATAATAAAAAAAGGACTTCTTAAAATATCGCAAAAACAGTCAAATTTATCATGCTACTCGGATAACTTCCTACTTGCTTCTGTCATGGTGGTAAAACCTCAGATGCAATTTTGAAATAATTGAGGGCATTATGGGCAAAAGAATATTGGGAAATGTTAAAGAAGTAAAATTAAGCTTACCTGGGGTAAGGTGACCCCTTGATGGGTTTCTGACCGTATTTGCGCCAAGAAAATTCGTCCGGTGGTATATCAGCATTTTTTGAGCTCACCGCCGGTACACGAACCGTCTTTTTCACCTTAGACTTCCTGTTTCGTTACACGACAAAAAAGTAAAATCATAAGAAAATTTTCACCTCAGCCTTCGCTTTCTCTAATTTCAAAAAAAAAAAAAATTATCTTTTTCTTTTATTTTTTACCTTCTCTTCGTGCAGTGGCATCGACCAGCATTCGCTTTCAATGCATTTTCAGAGTGCGCGTGCTCATGGCACCAAGGCTTTCTCTTCACGCCTGAAATCGGTACCGGTGAAGAGACTGGTACTGGAGGTAGTCCGATCGGTACCACTGCTGGACAACCTCTTTTCCCATTCGACACGCTTCCATCTCCAGTGACTGACGACAGATCAAACGAAGAGGAATTATTGTTGTTATTCCCTGAAGATATGCTTAAATCTAGGGTTAAGGATTGGGTTTTTGGCTTGATTGGGGTTTGTAAGGTCGGGCCACGGCGAAATCGGGCGTGCCCGGTACGATTCAAAACCGAAATCAGGTGCTTGAATTTGGTGATGGTAGAATTGGTGATTTCTGAGTAATCTGAGTTTTGATTTGGGGGTTTAGAAGAGAGAGAGGAGATAAGATGGCGCATGTCTTTTAATCCGGCCGCTGCTGCCTCCTGAATTGATGACGTGTCATGATCAGGCCCGTCGGATGAGGGATAGGGGTGAGATGACCCGATTAGATCTAGAGCGAGCATGGTTGGAGAGGAGAGAAATAGAAATTGAGATGGGGAAGGAGGGAGGGTTTATATAGTGGGAAACAGACTTGACTATATTGACTGGTGTTTATTTTATTGGTAGGGTCTTGTGAAAGTCTATTTTTATGAAACAGCCCTTGGCAAATAGTGTTTTTTATTTATTTTTTTATTTGTGGTGAATACACATTTGGAGGTTTCTAATGATATATTGACTGCCGTTTTTATTTATTTTTATTTGGGAAATAATACTTAAGTTATATAACGGGAAATTATTTTTTTAATGATATAGACGTTACAACCTTTGAATTAATTACTTAATAGAACAATAATTAATTAATTGGTGCATTGATAATTTGATATAATTAATAAGTAGCACGGTTCAACTTTGACTAGTTTACAATATACAAGACATAAAATTATGCAGTAAGAATGGGATGAGCTAAATGTTTTATAAAGCACGGATTCTTTTGAGCTTCATGTTTTTATTTTTATTTTCACAATTCAAACGGTAGAATAAAATTTTTGGATCATTTGAAATATTAATTTTAAAATAATTAAAAATAGTAAACAAATTAAAAATATATATAAAATTTTATTTTCAAACACATTTCAATATAGAAATCATGGTGAATGGTTCAAATCTGCTATTTAGATCTTGACAACATCATTGAAGGACGTAAATTGTCAAATTGTATATACAAAAAGTTTAAATAGTGTTTATCGCGTTATAGAGAAATGGTTAAAAAAAATAGCACTATGTTCATATTGCATCGCTATAGCGCGCTGTAAGGCTGATAGCGCCATAGCTTTTATGGTCCGAAAAAACTATAATCCGCTATTTAGAACTCTAATATATACTTTATAAAGCACCTTAGCTCATTTTTAGTAAAAAATAACAATTAATTAGCCGTTCCTAATATTTCTATTCATTAACAGGGATACGAGCACTCAATAAACTACATAGTAATTTAATAATTATTTACTCGTTGACTTATACTGACAAGTTTTATTTTAATCAAATTAATAAACGTTGAGTCGATTTTAATTAATAACCCAATACTTGATTCATTCAAATTTTAATAGACAATACATTAATTGTAGTAAGAATAATAAATG
The DNA here is from genome assembly GCA_033356055.1 of Carex pumila. Lineage (NCBI taxonomy): Eukaryota > Viridiplantae > Streptophyta > Magnoliopsida > Poales > Cyperaceae > Carex > Carex pumila. Next base: position 9,937 of record JARJHM010000853.1, read on the forward strand.
ACTAATAGCATCAACTAATTTAATTAACTCAACAAACGAATATTATTTTAATTAAATATTTATAATATTACAATTACTTGAAATTAATTAAAACATTATTTAAATGATTATATTTCCAATATGTCTTTCTCATATTTACAAAAATATAAAGTAATCGACTTTAAGAATTGTAAATAAAATTCTCTATTTTCACAGCTGAACAAAAACATAACAATTCTCTTTTGTGACGATGGGTTGCTTTCGAAATTTCTTGTCCACTGGACAGTTTGAATTTCCTAGCTATTTTGCGTTTTCGTCTGTTATGTAAAACTTTTCCAGGGGGGTTATACGAAAAAGACCAAAGGAAGAGCAGCGACCAGTGAAACCGGTCAAGCCTGGAAAAAGAGAGCTGCCTTGGTCAAATAAGTAAAGGCAATAAATACAAACCGCTGACCAACCTTTCAGTGCCGGGTCTACGTGCTATACCCGGTAAGCCGTGTCGACCGTTGGATGGTAGATGCTGATCTGTTTTGGACGTCGGAGGATTACTGTAGAGTTGACTACAGCCAGACAGGTCGCGTCATTAAAGAAATGGGGACCAGGTTTGTTTGGCATGGCCTATCAGGGACTGGCACGTGTAATCGTGTTGAGAGAATGTGGTCACGGGGATTGTTGTGGCCAACTACCTGGGGCTGAAATAGTGGAGCAGTTTCTTTGTGACATGAATATTTCAAGAAGGGAAGAATTTCCAATTTTGTGAATTATCTGAATTCTGGTGGTGGCAGGCAATGTTATCAGAACCAGACTGCCGAACCAGTAAAGTTTCGGTTTAGTGATGTACTGATTGGATTGGTGATTCAATCAGTTCAATAGCTGATTTTTTAAAATGTATATAACTTATTATTTAAAAATCAATCTGGTTAATTTTTGTTTTTTTTCTTTGAAGAAAGCCTGTAGGCCTATTTAATTAAATGAAACATTGTTCAAATTACAAATTATAGCTAATAAAAAATATAAAGTATGAAACGGAAAATGATCTAAATTACCGCCTAAAAGTTCCAAGACTACTACATAAATCTAATGCAACTTCAAAAATAATTGAGTTTCTAGTACCAAGTTCTCAAATCTGTTATCAAATTCTCAAATCAATTTGGTACTTATTTTAGAACTTATATAACTTCAAAAACAGTTGAGTTTTTGGTTTTCTGTACCAGCAAGCTTTGGTAGGAAACTAGACCAAAATGTTGTTTGATTTGAGCATTTCATGAAACACCTTAAATGCATGGATTTATTTAATAAAGTAAACTTAGAAATTTCATAAAGTTGCTTACAATTCTTGATTCTAGTAGTTTCCTTTGTGATTCGGATTCAAACAAGGTCTAGAAACACGACATTTAGCCACAATTGGCCGTAATATTTAAAAATACAATATTCCAAAAAAAAAATCAAATAACTACGTTTTCTAAAAAAATCGAATTTTAACACGATTACATTTCCTAGATGTGACCACTTTTTTGGGGGACTCATCTAGGAGATGCAGCCCTCAAAAAAGTGGCTGCACCTAAGGATGCGTTCGTGTCAAAATTTGAATTTAAAAAAAAACGTGATTATTTGGTTTTTTTTTTGTATGATATATTTAAAAATTTCGACACAATTGGTACCGTTTCAAGGAGGCACTGTACCAAACGAGATTGATCCATAAGTGGTGCCCATTATCATCACTTGTAGGAGATTTCAGAAGAAAAAAAAAAAAAACTTTCCATCTTTACCATTGAAGAAATCGCCATTACAGGAGAATAGATTTGAGAAAGAAGAAAATAAGCATATACGATATCGGAGGAGTAGAACGAGATTTACAGGAATATGTTTTAAGCCGAGTTTTACGCTAGTTTAAATCAATGATTGTCTATGAAATATCAGACGGTTTAATCATTTATAAGTGGTTCATTCCTTGAAGCAATACAACTGAAGAACCGAATCGGATAGGTAACTGGGTCCGGTTTATTTCAGTTGAACTGTTTGATCCGGTCCGATTTTGATAACACTGGGTGGTGGAGATGTTTTAAGCCAGAAAATTGGAAATAAAATGAGAAAAATCAACAGTGTATATATTTATTACTGGTTTTTTTTGTGTTAAGAATAATTATCCTGATCCATGTATCTTTGCTCTGTGTTAAGATTATACATTTTGTGTTTGTGTTTTTTTGGAATTGGATTTTTGATTTTTTTGCAATTATCTTATTTGTTAGTATTGACCACAGTTTTTTTTTTTTTGTAAGGTTATTTGTTTATTCATGTTCATTTGAAATTTAAAAATTAAAGTGTTACTGTAAATCACATAAAATAAATATATAAAATTTGCTTAATTTTAAAATATTTCAATTATAAATTAAATGAAAAAAATTGAACGAATACATTTTCAAATGATTCAATAGATGAATCATTAGTTCTCAATAACACAAAAATTTAGTAAAAACAAGTTATTATATAGCTAATTAGACATTGTTATGTCGATTTATTAATTGTCGTTTACGTGTACATGGGTTGGTTGGAAGGAATCCGTATCCTTTCTATTACTACAGAGATATTGTTCCGTAGAGTTACTAGATTTGAACCATTCCTTTTAACTTGGCACGAATCTCAGAGCCCAAAAATACTGCCCCCTATTGCGACTCGAATCTCAAACCGGTTAAAATTTAAGCTCAAACTGTAAAGTGAGGATGATCCTCTACAATACTACAGAGGATACGGATTCGGTTGGAAGAGGGTTATTATGTAGGATGTATAAGGACTGTGTGAATGTGCTGGGTTGGAAATCTATCAACTATTTTTTATGTATGAATATTAGTGTAATGATCTCAATAAAATTAGTGACATGCAAAGGTTATATTTTTTTTTGAAAAAAATGCTAGTAAGTGGTAATGTGGTATTTTAACTGTCACTGTTATTAAACAAATTTGCTATCAATATATATATATATTTTTTTTATAAATGATTGCATTTATACTATACTTCCTATATTTCTTGGTGGGGATACTCTGATTTTTAGTTAATATATAAAATAAAAATATACAGAGTTGACATAAGTTTGGAAAAAAAAAATCCATGGTGGATAGATTAGTCAGGCCTGTGCCAAACAATTATTAACCCTCCTCCCATTCATATATGGTTAGACCATGTTCTTATTAATTAATCTTCACTGGAGAAGTTTTAGGGCGTGTTCGGAATTTACTGTTCACTTGAATTTTTTTTTTTTTTTCAGTCAGACAGAATTTCTTTTTTCTCACAGCAAAAATTAGTTTAAAAAATTTGCATTCTCATTCTATTTGCCTCTGTCCGCTGAACATGCCCTTATTTTTGACTCAGCTATTCCTTAAAAAACGAAGGTCTACGATCCAAAGCCGCTACGTAATTAAGTTCACAAGTACTGGTCTTATTCTGCATTTGTTTTCTTTTAATTTAGCAACCCCATCAGATTATAATTAAATATAGAACTTATATTCTAATCGAATATGACAATGAAAAGCCGATGATGCTGAATTTGCTTGCATGTAACATATAACATATCCATTTATTCCCGGTATATATGCGTACATATTCATTTCACAATATATATGCTCCAGAAGGGTTCAAATGCCTTCATTTTTTGTGTCTCCATAATGCCTTTATTTTTTAAAACTTTAATAACTCAAAATTTATAATTTAAAAGTCAAAATAAAACTGTTGGATATGATATGCACATGTAAAAAATTATAACATTTCAATTTTATTTTGATTGTCATTAAGAGCTTGTAAAAAATGCATTAATATGAATGATTTCTAGACGTTGATTTTTGAACTTATTGATTCACATAAAGACAAAATTAAAATATGATAATTTTTTATGACAACATAGAGAAAATAACATAGATTACATCTAACGGTTTTATTTTGATTTTTAAGTTTTAAATTTTGAACTATTAAAATTTTAAAAAATAAAGGCATAATGGAAATGCAAAAAATTGAGGCATTTGAATCCGCCTCTCTATGCTTTATATAGAGTTAGGCTAATATGACATTGGTGTTATTTGAAACTAAATAACACAACATTTTAAACCCTTAAATATACTTTAAGATTCGTACAAAATAAAGTGCTTGAACAGTAAAAACAGATATTACAAATCTTAAAGCATATCTAAGAATTTAAGATGTGGTGTTATTTAGTTTCAAATAACACCAATGTCATATTAACCTAATCCCTTTATATATTAGAGTTCTAATATATATCTTGATATTAGTTGTCGAGTAACATGGGCCACGTAGACACCTAGAGCTTGAAAAGCCCAAAATTATATATGCTTGTCTAGCTAGGCCCGTCAGCCTCGGGCCCTAGCACGAGAATGGAGCACATACATTTTGGTGATAACCAGACTATTCGGCGCCAAGATACTGGCACGAAAACCGGGCTCCACTCTGCCTCTTAAAGCGTTGCTTGATACCAGATGTAACACTTTGTGCTCTCAATGCCATATAATGCCTATTCCTACGCTTACAACAGCAACAAAAATAACCAGATTATTTAAGTAATTTTCAAATATCTTACTTCAAAAAAAAAAATCCAATGGAATTAAAAAAAAAACTTCTGTAAGAATCCGGCTCGTTCAGGACAAATTAAGTTCCTGCTCGTTCTAGCTAGGACTAAAACATTAAGAAAAAAAAATATCGAGCAAGTCCAACTACCAACAAATTAAGTACGTAGAAAAAAATGTTCCGTAATATCATAAACAAAATAACACAAGGAAAAATAAGGGTTATTATATTTTAATTATTCTAGTACAATAAGATCAGCGAGGATAGAATCGCACTGAAAATGTACGTAGAGTTGAGCCGTCTTTGCCATCTCCTTCCTTGCATTTCGCACTGTAAGTCTCCCCAGTCTCGTCCATTTTCTTCCTCTCATCTCTTCGCTAGCAAGCCTTTTCAGCCCCATCCTCGCCTCCCGCTCTCCCTTGAGGGAAGCGGTCAGATCCACACCGACGATCCTCTTCTTCTCTGCCTTCTTCATTCCCTCCTCCACCTTCTTTCACTCTCATCCACCCCACTTTCTCTTCAAAAAATCCTAGCCACCAGCAAGCGCTACTCATTCCTGCTCCCTACTGTAACCAGGGGCGGACGCAGGATTTTTGTCAGGGTGGGGCAATAATCGGATGCAAATAGCTTATCGGGTTCAAACTCAATAGCTTATCGGGTACAATTCAAAATAACAAAAAAATGCCAATCAATATAATAAAAATTCTAAATTACTTGAAAAAAATTAACAATTCAACATTTATAGGGAATTTGAAATCAACATTTTGGTTCAACTTGGCAGCCTCTGCCTTTGAATTAAAAAAAAAAAAAATATTTTGGTTCAAATAATTTTTGCTATTTGGGATCAGCGCCTATTTGGGCTCCGCTAATTTGTTTCGCTTAGAGTTTATATGAGCTTCGTTCCTTCTATAAGAATTCCATAATGGGTTATAGGGGGGCAATTTGAATTTCAGGGAGGGGCAGAGGTCCGAAAAGCAGATTTTTAGCACTATTTTTGAAAATCCAGCGGGGGGCAGCTGACCCCCCCTGTGCTACAGTGGGTCCGCCCCTGACAGTAACACCTATCCGTCGAGAGAAGAGAAAGTTGACGGTTATAACCCTAGTCGTTACTTCTCTTGTCTATCAGCACCTTCTCTTCCTTCACCATTATTGGGAGAATTAAGGACAATTGACAGTAATAACTCTAGTTGTCGGCTCTTCTCTTTTTCTTTGCACTCCTACCACTGCGGCACATTGCCTTCTCCGCCCGCAACTCAAATAGAAAAAGAAAAAAAATAAGAAGAAGAAGAGATATGTCTCTTTTCCTTTGGTCGCTAACCAGCCAATATTGAAAGTTATTGATGTCTATCACTAAAGGATATGGTTTGTTTATTTTGTTGTTTTAGTTGTTTGTTTTGTTAAATGTTGATGTTTAGATGTGGGTGTTTTTTAGATGTTAATGTAATTTGAATGATGTTTTAGATCTAAAACGATGGATATATTTTATGTTTTAATTAATAAAATTTGGCTGTCAAGGTTTTAAAAAAGAAGTGTATATAGAGTTACAGAAAGACCATGCAGAAGATGATCAAGAAAGACACGACAAATGATGCCAATAATTGATTAAAAATTGTCCAACTACGTACCAGGAGTCACAGTTGGTGATACAAGATATAAACTGTATGGTTTGATGCATGAGCATGACTAATAGTATATATCGTACTTGAGTAGCTAGAAAAATTTAAAATTGTAGCTGCTAGTTATTGGTATTATCTAATAGACGGGGCGGTACGTAGAAGAGGACGTAGAGGCGGCAGGTGTACGCTGTTGCGGTTGTGGCTGCAATTGGAGAAGTACGGATAGAAGAGGGGAGCACAAACAGGAGCACGACTCACTAGTGGAAAATATGGAATCAGGATCGGTTATATATGCATATCAGTATCGGAATACAACCGATCCTGATGAAGGCGATACTGATACTATCAGGATCGGTTTTGTATTTTTAAAGAACCGATCCAAATAGTAACTATTAGGATCGGTTGTTATATAAAAACCGATCCAAATACGTATTATCAAGATCGGTTTTTATATAAAAACCGATCCAGATATTATATTTGAATTTTTTTTAATTAAAAATTACTTATCTGGATCGGTTTTTATATAAAAACCGATCCAAATACGTATTATCAAGATCGGTTTTTATATAAAAACCGATCCAGATATTATATTTGAATTTTTTTTTAATTAAAAATTACTTATCTGGATCGGTTTTTATATAAAAACCGATCCAAATACGTATTATCAAGATCGGTTTTTATATAAAAACCGATCCAGATATTATATTTGAATTTTTTTTTAATTAAAAATTACTTATCTGGATCGGTTTTTATATAAAAACCGATCCAAATACGTATTATCAAGATCGGTTTTTATATAAAAACCGATCCAGATATTATTTTTGAATTTTTTTTAATTAAAAATTACTTATCTGGATCGGTTTTTATATAAAAACCGATCCAGATATTATTTTTGAATTTTTTTTTAATTAAAAATTACTTATCTGGATCGGTTTTTATATAAAAACCGATCCAGCTATTATTTTCGATTTTTTTTTTAATTAAAAATTACATATCTAGATCGGTTTTGGAATAAGAACCGATCCAGATGTTTGGTTGAAAGTAAAAAATAAATTTTAATTATTTGGCCAGCTTCCATTTATATATATATGCTGGCCCAATTGATATTGCTACCGATACAAATCACAGATTGATATATATGCATACAAATCACAAATAGATATCAAACACATCCTACAAATTAAGTTTACATATCCTAAATTATGTTTACACATACAAATCACGTACAAATCCTAAATTAAATATCATAGACATACACATCCTACCGATTAAGTTTACACATCATAAATTGTTGTACTTCATGTCTACTGTACCTCTTTCAGGAAAATTTGAACCCACATTTTTCGTAAGTTGCTCAAGCGTTGTACAGTATGTTTAGCGGGAATGTCCTACATTTTTTAAAAGATAGAAGAGCATGCACAATTAATTGTGTATTTTATTATATTTGAAACAACAATGCTTAATTACTTTTTGAAAATATATAAATGCATACCTTTAAGTTCGGAAAATTATATATGTGTTCGTTTATTATGTCTTGCATGAGCAACATGACATAATATGCACACTCCCAGCCGGCTGGTTGTTGTGGGCACTACATAATTAGTTTGAAAAAATTGAAATGTATGTTAATGAGCATACAAATGGCTTATATGTCTAGATATTCACAATTTTTGGCATCTAGGTCCTTATAATCATATATCTCAATAGAAAATATTACCTTGCAATCGTTATGAATCGTCAAAGAAGTCTCCATTACCCTGACGAAGACGCTGTTCAAATATGAACACATTGAACAATCAGTACTTACGAGAGATATTTAAAATGATAAATGATAAAATAATAAAAAAATCTAATGCATTCTAAACAAACGTAAAAGTTAGGATGACACTTACTCCTCGACCGCAGCAGTGATCATTAGCATTTTTTTACTTTTCTTATCGGAATCGTAGACGTACAATGCACTTTCTCTTGGCATAAGCACGGTCAATACCCAATGATTGCTGCATGTTAGGTTTGTAGCATGTCATATTATATAATTTTTATATTTTGACATAAATATAATAAAATTAGAATACATATATAACACTAACATGTGGTGATAGGGTATAAATATCAATCTCTTGTCCCGATTTTCGTTGAGTGCTTGCCCTATGTATTGAAGTACAGCTCCTCGATCATCACTCAGCATGGTGGCATTCGTCCGCTGGGGGTCCATGAAACCAACCTGCACATCGGGAAATTCCTCCTTGATGTATTTGTGCCAATACCTAAAAAAAAGAAGGCATACAGGTGTTCTCAAATTTGTTTTATTTGAATTGAAGGTACTAAATTCTATAATTACTACGAATATTAACTCACAGCATCCACATCTGAATGATCGGTCCAGTGAGCCACTCCCGTGGTGCAAGCAAGGCCGCATAATCATCTGCATAAACGGATATGGAGTCTGCTGAACAGAAAAGATCAAGTGGCGGATCGATTTTGAATGGACTGCCATCTAGCTCCGCAAATCGATCACGCAGATTCTTGAATGTTTGTCCCAGCTTGTCAAAGTTGACACCATCAAACGCCTTGCAGTGACTTGTTTCTTTCCCACCTACAGGAAGATGTACCTCTTGGCATGGTTCCTACAAAATTTCGTAATAAATTGAAATAAAATCCATAATGAACCATGACTCTGTCATATAGATACAAATTAAGAAGCATAAGAACTTAGCCATAATATACCTTAGCTGAACCTGTCAATATCATGGGCATCGGCCATGCAGTGAAACTGCCGAGGACCGATCCAAGAGTTAACTGCTCACCATTTGGTACAGGTAAGGGGAGCTCTAGGAAGTCCGCATCTTTAACACCATCCACCGTTACTCTTGCATGGTCGGGCGGCATCGGTCTGTTGTGAATTGTTCCACCGGGTATAACTGGAACATGAATTGTCCCCATGGCCACCACAACAGTATTCTCACCTACTTTCGCCAGGAGTCTGCAGCCCAGTTCTGCCTCCTGTACAAGTATATGTATTTACTCGAATAAAATCCGAATATATATGAAACTACGGCATAGGCCAACTGATTTAAATCTAAATTTGCATTACCTCAGTAAACCCGGAAAGATCGGTATATGGTTTGACTGACTGGCAGCTACTTTGAAGGACCGTTGGGGTAAACGTCTTTTCTTGTTTTCCCATCGTCTCCCGAACCAAAATTGCAAGTTCAGATTTCATTTGTTGCGTTATTTCTAGCCGTAATCTCTCCTCTATTCCTCTTACTCTCTCCTCCACTCTTTGATCCACTCTCGCGTTAATTTCGTCTTCTGATGTCTTCGAGGTACGTGTCCTCCTTATCCGGCCCTTCCCGAATGTTTGTGACTGTGGAATCAGACCTCCCACTCCTCTCACCCTCCCAGGATGTTCCGGATTTGGCAGAGATTGTCCCAGAACATCCTCGTATCGTACGACCGCCAACTGGCCTTGTTTGAAAGCCGCTTCTTGTTCTTCCTGAAATGATAACATACATGTTACAACATAATAATTTAAAGTTGAATTTCAATGAATAACAATATCTAAATCCTCACAATTCTGTTGATGATCGGTACGTATGTTTCTGGATAAAAGCGTTCCTTGGTCTCCTCTGAGAGCTTCTGTCTGGCTAGTTTCCATGTGACGTGCCTATGCTCAACCGACAAATCAACAAGCTCATCTGGTGTCAATACAGTACTACTTGACCCTTGGGAAGACGGATCACTAGATGCTTTCTCGTCTGCAATCGCCTGCATAGCATCTTTAAGTCTGTTCTGGAAACCTTCACCATTGTAACCTCTGGATCCCAAGAAATGCGGATACTTGTTGTGGGCCTGGTTCTCCGTCCCAATCTGGCTGGCAGCCTTCAATTTCAACAAATAAATAATTGACCTTAATTATAAAAAAATTTGAATTCTGGATTAGAGATAAGATAGGAGGTTCCTAGAAATAAACATACATCAAATTCCGCTGTCATTCGGTACTCGACAAATTCTTCCCAGTCTTTTTCTTCAATCTGGAGCCTATCAAAATCGGGCGTCTCACCCTCGCGCAACAATTTAGTCAACTCGGTTCTGAACTTCCGGTGACAAGCAGCCATTTTCTGATAATAATATTTCTTCACTTCTACTTTTTCGGGTAATTTCCAGCTCACCTACCAAACAAATAGAAATTAGGGTTTATAGTTAAACTAATGAAATGGTTTTTAATGAAATTAGTACCATGTTATTTACCTTAAGTATTTCCCATATTTTTTGCTTGCACTCATCTGGAACATCTTTCCATCGTTGGAACCTTATAGGAATATTCCTTCTTACCAATATCCCAAAATCCGTTGAAAAACTCGTTGTCTCTCGAGTAACAACCGGCCTATAAAATTTGTCAAGTTGCAGCGCTTTGTCGTGCTCGTTAAACTTCTCCTTAATTCTGTTAGGCCCTCTTCCTCGTTTCTTAATCGATGCCAACACACTACCATCATGATCACTGCCACCTTCCATATCTGTTTTTTTTTTAAAACAATTAATTGAACTCAATGCTACATTATCTCTAGAGAACTATAATTAGTAGAACAAAGTTATACCATACAACAATTAATAGCAATGCAATTACCCGATTATACAATGCAATAAAGAGGAGATAATCCAATCCATGCATAAAATTAAAATGAGACCACAAAATTGATCTAATATAGGGTTAACAAAAATAATTAAATAAACCGAATTAATTACCCAAATTAATTAGCAACAAATACCAAATAAAATTCTCACAATGCCTTGGTACCAATTACACTTGAGTAACTAGGGTTAACAAAAATAATTAAATAAACCGAATTAATTATTACCCGAATTAATTAGCAACAATGGTAACAACAATTCTCACAATGCTAACAATTTCTCACAATGCTAACAATTTCTAAAAAAATCATAATAAACCGAACTAATTTGCAACAATTTATAATTCGATCCTAACAACAAATTCTAATTCATGCAATGGAGAAGAGTTAATCCAATCCATGCATAAAATTGAAATTATAGCACAAAATTGAACTAGACTACGCATAATCTAATCCATGCATAATCCATGCTTAATTTTCCAAAGTATATACCCTTGTAATTACACATATTCCACAATACCCTTGTAATTATACACATATTGCCAAAAATACAAATGTGAATTCCGAAATTAAATAACATCATATAAAATTCAAATTGACCCAAGTGACAAACTTTAGACTCTAAAGCATAACATCATATAAATTCACATTTGCATTTCAAATTAACATTTTCATTCCGAATTCACATTTGCATTTCAAATTAACATTTCCATTCGGAATTCACATTTGCATTTCAATTTGACATTTCCTTTCCGAATCCATAATTTGATATAAGAAATTAGAAAACAAACCTATTGGGAGAGAGAGCCAATGCTAGGGTTTTCGTGGGAGAGAGAGGTCGGCCACGGTGGAGAGGGAGCCACGGCGCCGCTAGGGTTCCGTTGGTGAGAGTTGGAGCCGCCTTCGCCTTGATGGGAGTTGGAGCCGCCGCTTGATGGGAGTTGGAGCCGCCGTCGGTTTGGATTTTGGAGGAGGAAATTAAGGGTTTTGGAGAAGGAGAAGGGAAGAGAGTGTAGAGGTCACGGTTTTGAGTTGGAGGAGATGGATATAAATTTCAAAATATTTGTCTAAGTACCTAAAACCGTGTAGAATACAATCTGGATCGGTTCTATGTTAAAAACTGATCCAGATACTATCTGGATCAGTTTTTAACAGAGAACCGATCCAGATTGTTTAAAAACAAATCCACAAATTTAATATACATATACTCCAGATGCTATTTTCTAATATATGTCAATTAATAAGATTTATTTGAGATATAAGTAAGTTAATTTCTAATATAATATATCTAGATTGTGTATAAAAATTTATAAGATATATTTTATGAAATAATTTATTATCTAATATAAGATATATTTTTCAAATAAATTGCAAATAATTATTAAAATAAATTTTTATATGTAAATTACTTTTGTAATTTTATAAATAATAATTGGAATGAAAAATGGGATCTGGATCGGTTTTTATAGGTATAACCGATCCAGATGACATTTTTTGGATTTATTTTGAATGATTAGATTGATTTGATTTATTTCACAGATACAAAAAAAATTAAATAAATAACTGTACAAAAAAAATATTGGTATCTTAATAAATAACTGTACAGAAAGAATTGTATAAAAATGTGTAAGTTTATGTTCATATACATGTGTAAACAAAAAACAGTGATCTAATGAAATAAAAGCTTCTTTATATATGTGTATGTGTATGTAAAAAATAAAAAAAAAGTGCATGTGTAGCTTTATATATATGTGTGTGCTAAATCCATCTTTATGTAGGAAAAAAACATATCAAAATAATTTTACAAAATAAATTTTTACATGTTATTTGGTATTATATTTTTTTCCAAACAAAATACATCCAAAAAAAGTCATCTGGATCGGTTATATCTATAAAAACCGATCCAGATGACATTTTTTGGATTTATTTTGAATAATTAGATAGGTTTGATTTATTTCAAAGATACAAAAAAAAAAAAATGTACAAAAAAAATTTTGGTATCTTAATAAATAACTGTACAGAAAGAATTGTATAAAAATGTGTAAGTTTATGTTCATATACATGTGTAAACAAAAAACAGTGATCTAATGAAATGAAAGCTGCTTCTTTATATATGTGTATGTGTATGTAAAAAACAAAAAAAAAGTGCATGTGTAGCTTTATATATATGTGTGTGCTAAATCCATCTTTATGTAGGAAAAAAACATATCAAAATAAGTTTACAAAATAAATTTTTACATGTTATTTGGTGTTGAATTTTTTCCAAACAGAATTAATACCAAAAAAAGTCATCTGGAACGGTTATATCTATAAAAACCGATCCAGATGACATTTTTTGGATTTGTTTTGAATAATTAGATAGGTTTGATTTATTTCAAAGATACAAAAAAAATTAAATAAATAACTGTACAAAAAAAATTTTGGTATCTTAATAAATAACTGTACAGAAAGAATTGTATAAAAATGTGTAAGTTTATGTTCATATACATGTGTAAACAAAAAACAGTGATCTAATGAAATAAAAGCTGCTTCTTTATATATGTGTATGTGTATGTAAAAAATAAAAAAAAAGTGCATGTGTAGCTTTATATATATGTGTGTGCTAAATCCATCTTTATGTAGGAAAAAAACATATCAAAATAATTTTACAAAATAAATTTTTACATGTTATTTGGTATTATATTTTTTTCCAAACAAAATACATCCAAAAAAAGTCATCTGGATCGGTTATATCTATAAAAACCGATCCAGATGACCATCTGGATCGGTTTTTATAAATATAACCGATCCAGATGACATTTTTTGGATTTATTTTGAATAATTAGATAGGTTTGATTTATTTCAAAGATACAAAAAAAAAAAATGTACAAAAAAAATTTTGGTATCTTAATAAATAACTGTACAGAAAGAATTGTATAAAAATGTGTAAGTTTATGTTCATATACATGTGTAAACAAAAAACAGTGATCTAATGAAATAAAAGCTGCTTCTTTATATATGTGTATGTGTATGTAAAAAATAAAAAAAAAGTGCATGTGTAGCTTTATATATATGTGTGTGCTAAATCCATCTTTATGTAGGAAAAAAACATATCAAAATAATTTTACAAAATAAAATTTTACATGTTATTTGGTGTTGAATTTTTTCCAAACAGAATTAATACCAAAAAAAGTCATCTGGAACGGTTTTCCACATAGAACCGATCCAGATGGTCATCTGGATCGGTTTTTACAGGTATAACCGATCCAGATGACATTTTTTGGATTTATTTTGAATAATTAGATAGATTTGATTTATTTCAAAGATACAAAAAAAATTAAATAAATAACTGTACAAAAAAATTTTTGGTATCTTAATAAATAACTGTACAGAAAGAATTGTATAAAAATGTGTAAGTTTATGTTCATATACATGTGTAAACAAAAAACAGTGATCTAATGAAATAAAAGCTTCTTTATATATGTGTATGTGTATGTAAAAAATAAAAAAAATGTGCATGTGTAGCTTTATATATATGTGTGTGCTAAATCCATCTTTATATAGGAAAAAAACATATCAAAATAATTTTACAAAATAAAATTTTACATGTTATTTGGTATTATATTTTTTTCCAAACAAAATACATCCAAAAAAAGTCATCTGGATCGGTTTTTACAGGTATAACCGATCCAGATGACATTTTTTGGATTTATTTTGAAAAATTAGATAGATTTGATTTATTTGAAAGATACAAAAATAATTAAATAAATAACTCTACGAAAAAACTAACTTTTTATATTCTAATTATTTATAAAATAATTTATAAATCAATTTATAAATTAATTTTTTTATGTAATTTATTTTTATAATCTTCAAGAATGTGATACTAAATTAAATTTTAGGATGTCATAATCTTTAAGAATTATATTAGAAAAAAATACTAATACAATTTTACAAATTAAATTTTACTGTGTAATTTACTTTTCTAATTTTTTATATAATAATTGAAAGGAAAATAAGGCATCTGGATCGGTTTTTAGTGCAGAACCGATCCAGATAGTTATCTGGATCGGTTATTATTGACAGAACCGATCCAGATGTTAGTTTTTGATTTATTTTAATTTATTAGATGTGTTTGAGATATATGAAAGTAACAAAAATAATTAAATAAATATCTTAATAAATAACTGTACAAAAATAATTGTATATATGAGATGTATATAAGACACAAAAATAATTATTTTAGGATGATATTTACAAACTAAAAAATAAGCTTAAAAATTTACATCCGCCATGAATGGATATAAGCTACAACAAATTTCGAAGAATTACTTGCATGCTTTCTCACTAACTAGTGGTTCAATTCATCCTGAAAAAAAAATTATAAAGTCAGTAATATTAATGAATATTAACTCACATTTTCATATTTTTATATTTTGACATACTCATAAGCTTTTAGGGATTGTTGCTAGTGGGAACACCTTCAATCCATTCTCCTTCATTATGATCGTTACGCGTGTGACTTGTTTCGTTTCCATCACCGCTTGGTTGAAATACCATGCCAGTGGAAAATGGTGGTATCTCATCAAAATGATCATACGCTTCTTCGTCTTCCACATTATCAATCCCGATTATACGTCTTTTACCAGGGAGGACAACATGTCTTGAACGATCGGCGGGATCAGTTACGTAGAATACTTGCGTGGCTTGTCTTGCAAGTATAAATGGATCATCCTTGTATCCAGCCTTACTGAAATCCACCAAAATGAAACCATCTTCGTCGACTTTAACCCCCCTACGGTTATCGACCCATTTACACATAAATAACGGAATGTTAAATTTTCTATAATCTAGCTCCCAAATTTCTTCAACAAATCCGTAATATGACATCGATGCATGCGATGGTCCGGCACCTTTAGGATCTGACAAATCACTCGAAACGGCTACTAACGTCACTCCACTATTTTGCACGGTACTCTTTGAATCTTGCTTTCTTGTGTAAAATGTGTAGCCATTGATGTCATATCCTTGGAAGGTCCTAACGACATGGACTGGACCAAGAGCCAACAATCTGACAGTTTCTTTAATGTTTTCTCCTTCTGGAGCTTGCATGACTCTACGTGTAAACCATCCTTCAAACTTTTTATTGTGTTCGCCGATTAACCACTTGTCGGATTTCTTGGGATTCTGTTGCCGCAAGAGAGTCATATGCTCGTCCCAAAATGGATGAACGTCAGTGAGGTGTTGCAAAACATGGAAATGTGCTAGTGACATCGTTGTACGGTCAGGCTCGAATAATTTTGCACCGATTGTGCCTACCCCGTGAAGTCTACCCTCGTGCCGAGATTTAGGGATGCCAATAGCTTTCGCATCGTCCATGTAATTAGTACAAAACTCAATAACCTCTTCGGCAGCATAAGCTCTTACAATGCTGCCCTCAGGCCGATATCGATTCCTCACATATGCCTTTAACAAGCCCATGTATCTCTCGAACGGATACATGTACCGCAAGAAGACAGGTCCACACATCTTAATTTCTCTAATTAGGTGAACGATTAAATGAACCATGATATCAAAAAAGGACGGCGGAAAATACATTTCAAGATGACAAAGAGTGACAACAACCTCCTTCTGCAGAGCATCTAGCGTATCAGGATCATTTACTTTGCAACAGATGGCGTTAAAGAAAAAGCAAAGCTTCGTGATGGTCTGCCTAACACACTTTGGCAATATGCCCCGAATTGCAACAGGAAGAAGTTGTGTCATTAAAACATGACAGTCGTGAGACTTCATTCCTGTCAATTTTAAATCTTCCAGTGAAACTAGGTTTTTAAAATTCGAAGAATAGCCAGATGGAACTTTGACACCATGAAGGCATTCCAATAAGCTTTTCTTCTCTGCTTTCGACAGCGTATGCATTGCGGGTTTTAGATATATACAAGTTTTCCCACTTTCTCTTTCTTTCTCTGTTGGTTGTAGATCCGACCGTATGTTCAAGAATTGCATGTCTTTCCGAGCATTGATACCGTCCTTAGTCTTACCCGGAATATTCAATAATGTTCCAACCAGGCTATCACACACATTTTTAACCACATGCATCACATCGAGACAGTGTCGAACATCTAAGTGCTGCCAGTATGGTAAATCCCAGAATATTGACCTCTTCTTCCAACTAATTTTCGGTGCCCCTTTCTTTCTCACCGCCTTTTTTTTAAATTTCCCAAATTGAACTTTGATATCCTTTACTCGCGAGTAAACAGCTTTACCGGTCAACGGATAATTTGCTCTGGTATTCTCGGTCTTGCCATTGAATTCTTTCTTTCTTTTTCGGTGTACGTGGTTGGCAGGAAGAAATCTACGATGACCCATGTACACGTTTTTAGAGGAGTTAGGTAGCCACACATCGACTGTATCATCCATGCAAACAGGGCACGCTTTCTCTCCTTTGACACTGTAACCCGATAAATTTCCATAAGCCGGAAAATCATTAATGGTGCAGAAAAGCATGGCCCGTAAAGTGAATTTCTCCTTACTGTATGCATCAAATATCTGCACTCCGGGTTGCCATAATTCTTTTAAATCCTCAATTAATGGTGCTAGATACACATCTATGTCGTTCCCGGGCTGTTTGGGTCCTGATATGAGCAAGGTCAACATGATGTATTTGCGCTTCATACATAACCAAGGCGGAAGATTATAAATGCACAATAGAACCGGCCAACTGCTATGCTTGCTGCTCATGCTACTGTGAGGATTTATTCCATCTGCACTCAGCCCAAGCTTTAGATTTCTAGGGTCACGTCCGAATTCCAAAAACTCTCTATCAATATTTCTCCACTGAGGAGAATCAGCAGGGTGCCTTAATTTTCCGTCTTTTTTCCGGTTATCAGCATGCCAACGCACTAATTTTGCATCTTTAGCATTTGAGAACAAACGTTTGAATCTCGGTTTCACAGGGAGGTACCACAACGCTTTTGCCGGAGGTCCTTTATTCAGTTTACAATCATCACTTTTACCGCTGGTTATCTGCTTTGGTTTGTAACGTGATACACCACATTTGGGACACTCGTGAAGATCTTTATACTCATTTCGATATAATATACAATCATTTGGACACGAGTGTATTCTTTGAACTTCCAAATCCACTGGGCACAATATTTTCTTTGCTTCATAAACATTAGGTGGTATCTCGTTCCCATCCGGAAGCATTTCTTTCAAAATTTGTAATAACTCGGTAAAACTTCTATCACTCCAACCGTTAGATGCTTTAAGGTTATATAATTTTAATACACCTTTCAATTTTGAAAATTTTGAACAACCAGGATACAATTCCTTATTAGAATCTTCGTACAAATTCTCAAATAAACAATACTGCTTATCATTATCAAAATCCTCTTCTAAATCACGTAACATTTGATCAAAATTATCACATCTATCTACCACCATATCATCATTTTCTTCGGTATGGTATTCCTGATGCTGGGTACGAGTGCCTATGTCGGCTTCCAATCCCCGGAGATTATTCCCGTCATTATCACTTGTATGGTAATCCTGATGCTCAGTACCTATGTCGGTTGGCAAACTCTCACCGTGCCATAACCAACACTTATATCCTTGCTTGAATCCACGACGGAATAAATGGTTCCTCACTTGGTTCAGGTTAGAAAATTTTTGACCATTGTTACAATCACGACAAGGACAAGACATCAGTGTACTCCCCTTGCTCGCCATATCTTCCATAGCAACTCGGATAAATTCCTCGACACCTGTCATATATTCATCAGATAGACGTGATGCTTCGTACATCCAACTGCGGTCCATCTGCAATTATAATAAATACAATTAATTAAGAATAAGGTTTAGGGTACTCAATTCTAGTCACAATAGGGCTTACATGGGGCCGGGTTACCATCCTATCCCACTCTCTGAATACTTTGTCTCAGTAGTGACCACATGTTAGTCGTGTTTTAGCATTTAAGAAAATTTCGGCAGCATTTCCCCTTAGTTCCCCGAATACTCAGGGAACTAAGGAGAAATGCTGCCGAAATTTTCTTAAATGCTAAAACACGACTAACATGTGGACACATCCTAAATGAGACAAAGTATTCAAAGAGCAGTCCCAAAATGGGGACTATTCAAAATTAATCCCTAATGGATTAATTTTGAACGGGTATCATGACCTAAAGGCATTAATCATGCGGTTGTGGCTCATAAGACAATACTCTAGCTAAATACCTAATATATATACATCTACGTACTCTAGTTATCAAAATACACATTCATGCACAAAACTAATTAAACATGAGTTTTATGCATGTTGTACTTACAACTTTTTTAGATGCCGTACCGAGTGAGATGAAGATCGATCGCTGCACCAAATCTCTCGATAATAGCCAATCTACAAAATTCAACCGAAAAATTGGAACCTAATTAAGTGATGTACATATAGCATATATTCTACAAGTTGAAATAAAAAAAATGCTCATATAGCATATATATAGCAAACTCAAAAGCGTGTGCATGCAAATCTTGAAATAAGAAGAGGTATTCAAACTTGTAAAGAAAATCTCAACATATAAAGAATATATAGGTCATATATAGCTAATATATTTTCTCATAAATTACACATATAGCATGTGCATCCAAATATCCGCATTTAAAGGAAAACTTGAAATGAGAAGAGGTATTCAAACTTAAAAGCTTGTGGAACCAATAAAAAAGCTAAAGAAAAATTTATAACCCACTTGTATAGGCCGGGTTTAGGGTTTAGGGTTTAGGGTTTAGGGTTTAGTGCTCTATTAATATCAAATTTGAGAAAAGAGATGATCAAATGTACCTGAGAAAAAGAGCTGAGATAGCTGAATAATAGCAGGGCGAAATAGCTGTTGCGCTAATTAAGAGAGGCGAGACCTAGGAAGAGAGACGAGTTTCTGACAAAAATCGGACTGATTTGAGCCTTATATGCACTATTAGGATCGGTTTTTCATAAGAACTGATCCTAATAGGTTCTGGATAACTTGAAAATTTATAACATTAACATCTGGATCGGTTTTATGCATTATAACCGATCCAGAAGGTATCTGGATCGGTTTTAAGCATTATAACTGATCCAGATACCTTCTGGATCGGTTCTATGCATTATAACCGATCCAGATACCTTCTGGATCGGTTATTAACAATAAAACCGATCCTAATAAAAAATCAGCAATTGTTCTTTATAAAAAAAAATAATAGATATTTTTTTTAAGAAACTAGAAAGATATAATTTTTTTTAATTCCATAGAATAAACATATGAACCAAGGTGTACGGTCGTGATAATACAATCACAATGCAAATGAATTCGCCAGTCATTTCCATTAAGGACTGGAAGAGTGGACAAGTGGGTGGTTCTTCCCTTTTGGTGCCAGTAAGATTTACCGAGAGAAATATGAAGATACATACTTTAATAAAAAATAGAGTTGAGTAAAAAGTTAGTTGAAGGATCATCAAAGAAAGGGGAAGAGATGGATGAAGGATCTTCGGAGTCAGATGAAGAACCAAATGAAGAGTCAGACTGAAAAATGTTGTTTCTTTGAATTTTGGATGACTGTAGCTCTAAATATTTTTACTGTGTTTTGTAATTTAACACTGTTTCTTAATGAAACTGGACCTATGCTTTTTACCAAAAAAAAAGAAGTGTAATCTTCCTTTTTTTTGAGAGAAAAGTGTAATCTTATATGTTTTGGAATTCTAGATTTATGGTTGTCTTGGTGTGTGTTTTGTTTCTTTTGGAGATTTGTCATCAGCAATGACACTTAATGGGGGGAGAGGTGCTGTGATATGCTGCTTGCAATTTAGTTGTCTATTCTCTGAAAATGTATCCTTTCTTGTTCAAATTTGCCAAATGTTACATCGAATTCATTTATAAGATAATTTATTAAAATAATTTATAAAATAACAGGAATTAGGATTCACTATATTAGCATCTCTATGGAACACCATCCCTTCTTAAATTCTTCAATTGCAGCAGTACCGGCAACCACATATTTTGTTCATTGCAACCATTCAGAGTGTGGAGAGAGAGAGAAGCATGTGAAGTATCAAGTATGTTATATCGGCCAATTTTACATTCCATTTGTATAACTAATATATTTATTCAAGGAATAAAAAAAATTATCTTTCTAATTTCTTAATTACTATCAAGATCAGTTTTTAACAAAAACCGATCCTGATAGTATCAGGATCGGTTCTAACCAATAACTGATCCTAATAGTTCAAACTATTAGGCTCGGTTTTATGTAAAAACCGATCCTGATAGTATCAGGATCAGTTTCTACAAAAAACCGATCCTGATAGT
The DNA here is from genome assembly GCA_033356055.1 of Carex pumila. NCBI lineage: Eukaryota > Viridiplantae > Streptophyta > Magnoliopsida > Poales > Cyperaceae > Carex > Carex pumila. Next base: position 31,048 of record JARJHM010000853.1, read on the forward strand.
ATCAGGATCAGTTTCTACAAAAAACCGATCCTAATAGTAATAAATTAGGATCAGTTATTACTAAAAACCGATCTAAATAGTTTTTAGGATCGGTTGTTTTAAATAAACCGATCCAGATACTTATTAGGATCGGGTGTCCCATATAACCGATCCAGATAGGCCGATCCTGATTCCGGTTTTTCCACTAGTGACTGGTGGGTTCAAGGAGGGCTGCAGAGCGATATGGATGCCTTCGACCTTCTTCTTGGGTTCTCTAACAGAGTGAGAAACAAAAAATCCAGGGAAATGAAAAGACATAAAATTTAATGAAGCGGGTCTAATAGGAGAAGCGATTCGTTAATCAAGCAAATAATTAACAAAAAAAGGAGTAAAAGGGTATTCCTAAGTTTATTAAGTCTCTTTGTGAACTCAACTCTAAAATTTATCGAATTGACTAAAAACTCTTCATCTAAATCGTTGAAATCTGTGTACGAGTGATGTACAAATTTTATTAAATTTTTGAATTTAGAATAAAGTCTAGTGCTCAAAATTAAAAAGTTAATAAATTAATTTTAACACATTCATTTTTCGAACGCATTTTGACAATTTAACTCTATACAAAAATGATTCGAAATTTTAAATTTTTTTTGTATGTAGACACATTACTCAAAAATAAATGTATTTTAATAGTTCAAATTTATCATTTGAAATAAATCTAATAAATTTTAGAGTTGAGTTAAAAAAAATTTGGTAAACTTAAAAGAACACTAGTTCTACCGTAAAAGGAGATCTTATGATAAAGATCGCCCGTCGAATTGATTTTGGTCTCGTGGACATCCGACACCCCTTCTCCCCTTCTCACTGAAAAATTCTGTAAGAAAACGAACATCAATTATAAAAATGGGTCCCCCAGACCGCGCGCACGGTCTTATCCATTCACTTTCTTCCCAATGGAAAAGGCAAAATGAAACACAATAGTAAAAACAGGTCACTCTCCTTGTCAACGAATGGCATAGGAAAAGCAGGTAAGAGAAACGTTTTGCAAGTAGAAAGCAAGTAAAAGTAGGATGAACGATTTCTCTCTATTAATATTTTTATTAGTGATGTCCCGCCAGACTCAATAGCTAGCTACGAACTATCAGAAAGGTCCAACAAAACCAAGCATGTAGCAAAAATGTTCCATATGCTGTAAAAAAAAAGTACTTCGCTATATATGTATGTGTGTCTAAACATTAATTAATCTAGTACATAGAAGATAGACATTTTGCATAAAAAATGGAAATGGAAATGTATAGAGTTACATGAGGGCCAAGCAAAAGATGAGAAGGAAAAACACAACAAATGATGTCAGTCCAGTAGCCACAGTACGATGAATATTAGAACCCGATCTAAAAAAGTGTTCTCCCGTGACAATTACAACAAACACGGCAGGAGACCCTACAAACATAGTGATAACAAGAAGGAGGATTGCAATAGGCAAGCAAACTGGAGCAAGTGTCACGTACAACCCCAATTTAAATGTCACAACCATACTACTTGCTGTCAACAAAAATGTATATATAGCAAATTTCAAGACCCGGCCAGGTGGACCTCTTCTAATTTTCGTAAGAAGCGCAAATAAGCTTACAAATCCTTGAATAAATGCCAAGGCATTAGCTAGAATAAATGCCCGGAACATATATTTCCTCCCTAAAATTGGTGTACCATCATATTGGTTATAACCACCGGGGATTGTGAAAGCGGCAGCAAAGGTTATAGTTGTGATAAGTACGGAACCCAGTCCGATGACTTGACTTTTCTCCCATTTATTTGGTAATGTTGATTCCATTATAACATCAAACCACTCTCGAGTAAATTTATAACCTCTAGTCTCAATGTAATTGCTAATATCTAAATCATCAATATCCTGCAAGAGACACACAAGAGAGCACTTAAATTACCAGTACCAATAATTCAAATGGAGAATGATTAGAAGAATGTCACGTCTTTATCAATTTGTTACCTTCCGTTGTGAAATTAAACAAATAACACGTACTTATGTAACTAACACATATATGTTTGTGATAATGGGTGATGCACTGATACTGCAACTGCAATACATTGAAAAATCCATAGAGCCATTGTAATTCAAATAGAAATCCATAACTAAACTCATAAAAAAATTCAGAGCCATGATTTAAATAGATTTTTTTACGATTTTAATCAGTAAAGAAAATATAGATTGGACTAGTAGATTTCACATGCGTCTAGCTCTCTATAACAATTAAATTTAATAGATTCATTACCAGTAAAGAAAATAATACAATATTTATGTTTGTTTTACATTGGCAAGGTTAATCGAAGGGTTGAAATCAATTAAAATATTTTCTTTAGTTAGTAAAAAATAGTGCAGAGTAGAGTAAAATTCATTTTTATCACTTGTGTTGTAGTATTTTTGCAGCATAATTCTTAGACAAATTTATCCAAAAATATGTATACTGTTCTTTATACCTCAAGTCAAAACTCAAAAGTATATATAGACTTTGCGTATACTACGAGCATTCAGGTGTCTTTGTGTGGACATTGGAATCCAATTTACTACCGTGTGTTTCCTAGCCTGGTAGTTCAGTAGTTGCTAGTTTATAAATTATAAGTATCTCATTAGATTCTACCAGTATAAGTACCTCATTAGATTCTACCAGTTGCCTCGCAGAAAGTTCGAATGGTGTTAGGCCTTCATTGTTTCGTATTGTTTCTGCAACATGATTTTTCTTGTTTTTCCAAATAGCTCTCATAACCTCGCTGCGTCCTCCCATTGCTGCAATGTGCCATGGTGTATTTCCTTCATAATCCATTGCATTATTCATTTTTACTATTATTTCTCCAACACTGGTGACTTTAAATATATTCCAAAACAAATCGCTCGGGTTCTCTTCTGCAGCAATGTGAAAAAAGTTTCTTCCACGAGAATCCAACAACTCGACATAATTGGGGTACTTTTCAATGAAATGGATTACCAGTCACATGTTGCCCATGCGTGCGGCTACATGAACTGGATACATTCCGTCTGAAAATTTGGTGCATGCCAAATTAGGGTCTACTTCTAACATGGCCTGGACCATCGTAGTATATCGTTTGACTATTGCTATGTACATTGGCGATAACATTTCGTTGTTGTCCATGTATGCTACTTCAGGATACAACTTCATCAGCTCGCAGGCGACATTTATATGGCCATGTCTGGCAGCAATGTGCAAGACTGTGTCTCCATTTTCATTTGTTTCTTCGAGTGCATCTTTCACGGTGTCACGATCAATTTGAATAAGGTGGTGGATGACTTTCTCGTTCCCGAGTTTCACAGCACAGTACAGGGGTGTTTCTAACATCTTGTTCCGTGCTTTCAACAGGGACCTATCTCTTTCGAAGACTTTCAAAGCAAGCCCATTGTGCCTCTCAGTAACAAGTATGTGAAGAACAGTGTCTCCAAAACGCGTTGCACTTTGGAGGTCAGATTGGACGGTCGGGTGTTGTATCTTAATTTGTTCGGGAGCAGAATTAGAGTCCTCTATTGCCACCTAATTAGACAATGTAAAATTTCATTAGAACATCAAATTAGAAAATTTTGAAGCATATCATCTCTTAGAAATTTTGCTCTGATAAATACTAGGTCGTGAAACATTGCAATTAAAGTGTGATACTTTCCAAGCTGTTATGATGTGCAAGAAATAACTCAGCTTAAGAGAATTTAAACAATTTAACCCTATCTTATATCACCAACAATCCATTATTTATCTGGTACCCTTTCGGAAAATCTCTCATTCTCCAAAAATTCTAAGAGTAGCTCCTCTAAAATCTCAAAATACCATGAGTAGATCAGTTGTACATGACATGGCCACTTTGGACCATAATAGTTAGTATCGGAGAAAAACCGGGACACTTTGAATCTGTTGCAATGTATTCTTACTCCAAATCATTATCTTGGCATCTGTGCAATTATATCTCCTTGAAGGTAGTAACTATTTTTTTTATTCATTATTCCTTTAATTTCTCAATTTAGGCTGTCTGAAGTAGTAACAATATTTTCATGGGGAAAAACATTATGGATAAAAAATATATATAATATAGTTCTACATCATCAAATTTGTAGTATTAGAAAAATAAGTTAAATCGTTTAATTCCTTTATTAGAAGTTAGGAGTAATTTTGAGTTTATACAAAAATAATTTATTCCCTTAGGAATTTTCTGATGAACGAGGTCGTTAGAGTTGAAAATGCAAACACCCTCACACACATGCCCACAGAAAGAGGTTTTCATGTACTGTCTTGAATGCTGCATTTGAACTTTTTTTGCTTGTATTATCTAGCAATGTACATAACAAGGGACATAATGCTTTGTTCTTTGCCATTCAGGTTTCATTAATTAGTTTTGGTTATGGTGTTGGTACCAACACCAGTTACAATGACCACAGGCTAATAAATTCACTGATTTTTACGCTGGGACAAATGTCAGAATTTCAAACAATTATATCAATTCAACACTTTCACCACATACAGTATCAAACGGTATAGAATCGTTCCTTCAGAATACAGGAACTGCTACACCGGACCAAATGCCACCAGGCGTCAAAAATAGCATATAAAAGCCGCTTTCATGTATGAAAATTATGATGGGCTAAACAGTGTACAACCAAACAGGATTGGTTTGAGGCTGTGACTGTTGCTCCTGCAGGATTTATGAAAAACAGAGCAAATGTGTTCATAAATAATTTAGTACACACTATTATTTGAAACTTCTTTCTCACAATGTTTCCTTATTCCAATTACACTGGAGAGTAGTGAAGTGATTGTATGAACTAAATAGGAGAGAAAAAGAGGAAAACTGGGTGCCGAATGGAGGTGCAAGGGAAGAGGATGAGGGAAGGGTGAGAGGCACGGTACAATATTTTGGAGGAGACGGCATAATTTTCACTTCTATTTTTTTATTAATATTAATTTGTTTTTTTAATTGATTAAATTTAGAAAATGGTATATTAAAAATATAAGTAAGTTTATATGGCGAAATAATCCAAATAATATTGTATGTTTTAGAAAATGGTATTTTTAATTGTATGTTTCAGTTCATTAATTTGTTTATTTATAATGTGTTGACTAAATTTAACACAAAATTTGTGTATACAAAATTGTATGATTTTTTTGTGTATACAAGATATAAATTAAATGGAAAGAAATTAAATATGTAATATTTTAGTGTAATTATCTCAAATATTTACCTTGACTTCTTTTTGTTCTTCAAGCAGCCCAAGACGTTGTATTAAAACATCGTTGTCGCCTTTAATTGCTGCTAAGAACAGATCAGTAGACATGACTGGACGTTGTTCATGCACTAATTTACTTTGGGAGGATGACATCTCCGTGGCCATTACAATTACTTGTACCTTTAATTGGTTTTAATCTCTAGTACAAATAATAAATGAATTAGTTGAGGAAACATTTTTGTAGTGGAGCTTGAATGTGAATAACAAAATAGAAAGATCTGTTATAGATTAAAATTACCTTATGATCACCAGTTGAAGATAGAATTTAGACAAAATGCACATTGCATAGGAACATGTGTTAAGTTGTATTTCGTTTTATAGATGTAACCCCGGCAGTTAGAATAAAGAATTTGGGTGTGTTCAATCTTCAAGCAAAGTAACAAAGTAAAAAGAGTACAACTTAGCGTAGGTACGTAGCATATTATGAACATGAAATAATAATATATTTCTTTATAAGGAAAGAATCATATCGATCAGAACAAAGTAAATGCCTCAGAGTGAAGACTAAGTAAAAAAAAAAAAAAATTTGAAAAATCGTGACATGTGAATTCTTGACATGTAATGAAAATGTACAATTAATGAGAGAGAAATCAGGTGATATAAATTTTGCAGAAAATATATACTCCTCTGAGTATAATTTCCGTTGCTCTTATTTTTGTTGAGATAAAGATAGAAATCAAATCTTTCAACGCTATATCCACAATTAATTCTTCGTCGGATTTCAAATTTACAACTCTAATTTCACACACAAAATGTACATTGTCATAGTCACTATACTTAATAACTAGTTTTGTCATATTCACAATAAACATTAATAGTTCATAGTTTGGAGTGTCAATAGGTACGAAACGGATCAGGTGAAAGATTATAATACTCTTACTTGTTATATTAATAAAAAATATATTTATCCTTAATCCATACTTGATAAGCTAAACGAAAAAAAAAATTACACATACATCTTATAGAATACGTATGGATTAGATAAATTGGTGTAAATATATCATTGAATAGATATATATGAGTCATAAATAAAACTATATAATATTGTTAATTATCTCAAGCACAATTTAAAACTATATATGAGTCATTGAATAGATATATATGGTCTAGAATTTTCTAAAAATCAGTGATTTTAAAAAATTATAATAAAATAGTAAAAGAATTTTAAAAAAAATATAAAATTTAGTCTCCAAGCACAATTTAATATATAGATTAACTTGAATGGTTCGGATCGACGTTTTGAACTTTGAAATTGAAAATATAGACATGAAGTAAAACACTCGCTTTATTTCGTGAAGTACCATAGCCCAACTCTCTCTATATATATATAAGAAAATGAGTGTAATTAAGGATTGCTTTGGGCAAGCTAACTTGGCGGATTGATTTTGTTTTTTTTAATAAAAAAAACTTTGTCAAATATTAATTCCCTTTCTAAAAGTAATATCCTATAGTTGATTTAATGAGTCGGATGGTTTTTCAAATTAGTTGATCTGAAGTATTCATAATATTTAGAGAAATATATTTTGGAAAATGATCTGATGTTCAGCACGTATTCATAGGTTTTTTTCGAAATATTTTTCAAAATCTTAGTTTTTCCAAATAAGAATTTATTAAACTCAATAGCATTATATATACATGAATGGTGAACACAGTTGGGGAATGAAATCTGCTTCTTTTTTTGAGAAAATAAGGACTCTTCTATTCTTCAATTCGAACTGTTTATAATTGATTAAACGGCTTCAATTATATATGATTTATTTGTGCTTTGAGATTCGTGCCATGTTAAAAAAGAAATTGAAACTATTTGATCTATATTAAACTACTCGGATTGGAGAATAGAATGATCCTCCTTTTCTCAAGAAAAGAAGCAGATTGGCTTTCCACAGCTGCAGAGTGTATTAAGGACGATGGTGGCAATGGGTAGCAAGCATCACATAAGAACATAATCCAAGTGTTAGATTCTGTTTCTAACATGTGTTATGATGGGAGACCAACAGTAAAAAGAAGCATGTGTTAGACTCTCTTTCTTTATGTTGATGTAAGCGTCACAGATTACAATAAAGAATTAAGTGTGTTCAAATTTTAAAGCAAAGTAATAACAAAAGTACCACCGACAGAATAAAGCATGTCCAACCTATGAATATCTCTATTATGTAAATCATAGTAAAGACTCGAATCAGAACAAGGTCCTTAAAGAAAATGTCTCATAGTAAAGACAAAAAGTTTTTTCTCTATTATGTAAATCATTACAACTAAATTTTTTTTTTCGAAAAAATAGAAGTCTAGTTCATATTAAATTTGATAATTACGGTTACAAAAGTTTTGTAGTTGCAAAATAAATAAAAAAAATACAAGACGGTCAAACACACTTGAGCTTAAGTAAGATAAATAAGCTAAAGTACAAGCACACAAACTAAAATATAGAACACCATAAACTTTATCAGAAAGAAAAATATATATATATATATATATATATATATATACATAGAGAGAGAGAGAGAGAGAAATTACGCATAATCGAGTCGGATCAAAAAACAGCAGGCGGTTTGGACATCACAAAACCTATGAGCTGTTGACGAATAAATCGTGATATAGGCCCAGAATTGTTTCAAAAAAAGAAAAAGTGAAAACAAAAGAATCTGATTAAAAAATTTGTTGACTGAATCCGGTATTGGTTTTATTTCGCCTTGTACAGAAAATCACATTTGGGCTAATTTGGATCTCTTCAGACGGGTAAAGCCCAATACTACCAAAACAAAACCGAAATCTAAACCGATACCGAAAGCAGAACCGAAACAAAAGCTCAAGAAACAAAATAGTCGAAACAGAAACTAGAATGCAATCCTCATCCTCTGCATTAACCTACTGTTTGAGTATAGATTCCAACCGTCCGATCAAAATCCAGGCCATCGCTTACCTAGAGAGTCGTGCTAACATGTAAAGAACGGATTGGATCTAAACTCAAACAGTGCGTTAATGCAGAAGAAATGTATTCCAAGAAATGGAATCGAACTCGGCACGCGGAATCCAATAATAGACAGCGCCATTGAACACCGCGTGTGCAACTCGCGCCTAAATCCCCGCTAAAAATAACCATCTCCTATATCTCTCCTCTTTATTCGCTCCCCCTCCATTTTCGATTTAAGAGGGAGATGAAGGAGGAGAGATTCCAGACATGGGAGGTTGTAGTAGCGGCTTCAGAAATCGTTTCCCCTTTCACCGCGTACCAGACATGAATGGCGATGGTATTAGGTCTGATTCATCTTTCTCTCTCTCTCTTTTTGTTTTCCGAATTTGGATTGGGGTTTGGGGACCGAGATAATTGTCGTTCGAATTGGGATTTTCTTGAACAATGCCGAATTCTTGATTTGTCGCTCGTATGTATTGTACTTCTTGAACGAGGTTCGTTGTTTATTATCTCATGGTGTCTGATCAAAGTTGTTTCTCTCTAGAAAATATAGAATTCTGTAATTTATTATTGGGATGTGTTTTGTTCTGAGTTATCTGGCTAAAATTGGATCATTTTTCTCTCTCCCAATTTTGTTAAATTGAGGGCATTTTGATTGGCCTCCGTTATTCTGTCATGGTTTCAGATCAAATTTCCTTGTCTCTAGGATTGAATGTAAATTTTCACATTGAGATTGATTGAGTTTTGAATTTGAATTTTTGTTGGTAAAATTGGATTTTCTAATTTTTTTTTTCTTATATATCCCTTCATACTGAATCCTTTCTCTGGTGCCATGATCTTGTCTCAAATTTGTATTTCTCAAAATTTACACTGCTGGCTTAAGATTGTTTTATACAGTGGTTAATGGAAGTTCATAAATTGTTTTATTTTACAGATGTACATACTACTACATAGTGATAAAATATGACATGGCACAATTAAACATATGAGAAAATAAAACCTAATGCTGCTGTTTGTTTAAACAATTGTTTGGTTAGTAACCAGTACTTTTCTTTCTAACTTCCTTGATGCTCTCTCTTTGTATGGTCTCATTCACATTTCTGTCTTTGATTTTCACATCCTCTTTATTTTTCAAGATTGATGTTATCTGTTGAAAAAAATGCATGTAATTTTGTCAATTTAATTAAAATCATAGTCTATAACTGTTTCGTTGTAATGAACTCTTCTTATTAATTTACATGAAAAAAGCCCTCATGGAAAGTATAGTTATGGCTATGCCAGTACTCAAGGAAGAAGAGAACATATGGAGGATATATCTGATGCCCAAACTGGAACATTCTCTGGTCAGGTCATTGGTTACTTTGCAGTTTATGATGGTATGTAATAATATTAATTCTCAGGGTTACAATCAAAATTTTGTCAGTGTTTGTTCAAATATGCATCTGGTTAACATTTTACAATAGCAGAGATATACAACCATGTGCTTCATACTATAAGCTACCATGTCAAGCAGGATGGCTGTACCTGTGTTTGTACCAATTGATATGGTACAATATTTACAAAATGGTAAATTATATGAATGGGAAAAGCCAATGTGAAAGGGAATGGTTTGTCATTGCAAATAATCACAGCCATGCCAATGCTAAATTACTAGTTCTCAATTTCTGGATACAAATTGCATCTTCTTTTTATCCATATATATATTGGCTTCATAATCACTTGTGCAACTTTTTCTTTCACTTGGCTGTTGGTATGTAATGTGAATAATTAATTCATCATCATCTTCATTATTATTCTCTATACAATTTGTAATTGGTTCTATTGTTGTTGTTATCTTATATTTCACTATATGTATAAGTAATATTTGTACAAATGAAGGTCATGGTGGTAAGAAAGCAGCTGAGTACTTGAAGGATCATCTCTACAATATAATTGTTGGTCACCCCAGTTTCTTTACTGACACAACAACAGCATTAGGTACTATTTACTAATCTTTTTGTCCAAAAGCTATTTTTCTTAGTGTGCCAGTTACAACATTTGACATTTTCTTTTTAAATGCTAATTTACAGAGGAAGCATACAACAAAATGGATGAGGAGCTATTATCAACCCGCATTGTTGAAGACGGGTCAACTTCCTCAACAGTTATCATATTCGAAAACCGATTTTTTGTGGCTCATGTTGGCGATTCTCGTGTTGTGATTTCTCGCCGTGACAAAGAGGGTCAAAGTGTTGGTACATAAATAAATTAATTCATCTAAATTTTACCAGCTTCCTTACAGAGTTAAAGCAGTAAGTCTACCTTTGTGAAGATCTTGATTGAACTAATTTGTGCAGGGATAGCAATAACAAAGGACCATAGACCGGATTTGACTGAAGAACGGATACGTATTGAGGCTGCTGGGGGTCAAGTTACATATAAGGGTTTGTATTTCTTTCTTTATTTCTCTAACATTCCATTGCATTGCCCTTGTCTTGACATATGTCCCTGACAAAATTAGATATCTCCGGTTGGTACTTTCAACTTATATTGGGTATCCTTTGTCTGCTTTGTGTTAACTACTTAACATAAAGACTCCTGCTTCCTTTTAAAAAGCTAATATATCTAGAACTACCCTGTGTAGTGTAATATTTTACTTGACTCCTATAAATTGAAAAAGGCACATTTATGTTACATACACACTTGGGTAACCCGATTTATTTGTTGTTCCTAAGATTTTTCAACATTGGAGTTATGAGTCTTTGTAATTGCTTCTGTAGGGACATGGCGGATTAATGATAAGATTGCTATTTCACGTGCATTTGGTGACCGGCACTTGAAGCGATTTGTCATACCTGATCCTGATATAGTGGTACATAATGAAAATTTTTGTCCTAAATAATTTCAATAAATCTTCTCTCTTTTGGCATGATTTTTGTCCTGAATAATTTCAATAAATCTTCTCTTTCTTTTGGATGCATTTGTGTTCTCAAAAATTGATGGTATATGTATTTTCTTTCTTTTTGTTTACAGGAAGAAGTAATAAATGAGTCTCTAGAATTTATTATCATTGCAAGTGATGGTCTATGGGATACACTTTCAAATCAGGTAACTGCAGTAATTGCAGTTTAATTATGGGCTTGAAATTCATCCATGTCATGCCAAAACATTACTCCTTTTTTTTCCACAAGTTTAATAAAATTTAAATTTTCTAACTTCCTATTCCAGTCCACAGAAAAAAATATTTTATTTCCAACCAAATTCTAGGAATAAACAAAATTTAGAGAGTTTGTTAAAAGTATATTTTATCTGTTCTTTACTAAATTTAAAAGTAAATTCTTTTGGTAGATAACTATGTGAAAATACAGAAATTTTACATTGGTTCTCAAATAGAGACTGGTCACACTTGTAAATAATTTACTTAGTTTAATCAAAATAAACTAATTTACTCATTTGACCTCTCCTTTGTAGGAAGCAGTTGATATCGTAAAAAACAAGGAAGATGACATGAAAGAAGCGGCATCGCTGCTGGTGAAACATGCCTACGAATATGGCAGTTATGACAACATCACATGTGTTGTTGTGCGTTTCTATCATTAACCACATCATTTGAAAGTTTAGTAAGTAAAAAAGTTCAATTAAAGAAAAATGTGGGGTGTCCCATCCTACTGTAGAACCCTCCATGGTGAAAATTAACTTGGTGGCATTGCCTACCTTTTCTTGAAAAACAAGATGAAGAAGAACAAGGAGGAAACTAAGAGAGAGAAAATGGATATTGGCCTTTTCTTTTCCTCAGAAATTTTGTTTGACTGATGCGTCCTTTTCTTTCGCATGCGAGGAAATATGGAAATCTTGTTTGGTTGGGGAGGATGTTTGTTTTCTGGTAAGGTGGTTTTGTTGCATTGCATAGAGAGAAAAAGTGCCAAAATGTCTATAGCCACACAGACTTAAAAAAGGTTCAAGGAAATAGAGGATGTTGAATTCTTTTTTTTTTCCTGACAAATGTTGTTTTCCATATTAATTTATTTCAATTTTGCCTGTCTCGGTACAGAAATTGACTTGCTCATACCTTGGAGATCCTTTTTTTGTATGAATTGCCACTACTTCTCTAGCTGCTGTGCAAATTCAATGACCGTTTGATTGTAGTTCTTATTAGTCGAAAAAATAACCATTAAAAATAAGAGCTTGACTTGCTTAAGCCATTATTCCTCTTTTTATTTCCTTACAACCCAATAAAACCAAAACCGCACCCCTTACTCCCTTCACTTTACGGTTTGAGATTAATTCACAGTCGCTTTGAGATTCGAACTAGCACAAGGGCAGTATTGTTGGGCTTTGAGATTCATGCCAAGTTAAAAAGAATGGTCCATATCCAATAATTCTAAAAGATTCCCTATTACGGTACCGAGGAGGATCTGAAATCTCCTCCCCCTCCTCCCAAATCTATCCTCTGTCGTACTCCATCACTATATGCAATTTCAACCGTGCGATTGTATTTTCGAGCCAGAGGCGGACCGCAGTTGGTCTTACATAAATATTTTATGGTATTTACTTCGAAGATGCCTCTAATAAATCCATCGCCTTTCTCTCCAATGGGAATGACATTATCGTACAAATAACCACACACACACACACAACACACACACAAAGTTGGAAAACTCGCACTATTTTTTTTCTTTTTGGGAAGATGGCCTTGATAGTGACATATTTGACAACGTTCAATTTTTGTCAAGCCAACTGCTTTACTAAAATTTAAATAGAATATTTAGTTAAAAAAACGAGGGATCACTTCAAAATGGATTTTAAGAAAGTTCCAATGAAATTGAAAGTGAAAAAACTTAATAGGTATGTTATTCGACATATTGATAGCTAGTCTAAATATCAAATTTCACGAAATTTAAATAATCTGTTTTGTATGATGCATCAAGTATTGTTAATAATTTAAACACTTGATTTACGGTGAAATCAATTCTCATCATGTATCACTCAATGCCATATATCAAGTGATTCTCCTGACAAAACAAATATAAATATGTTATACCATTGGAGTTTGATTGATAATGTCTCAAGTGATATTGAATTTAAAGTGTCTTATTAATAAACATTAGACTCAAACTGTTAAAAACTTGTAATAATTCGATGAACCATAAAACATACGGCATGATTTATCATATTTTTCATATACATAATAATCAATTATAAAATTGAATTTAAATATATTTACAATTTTCACAATTGTCAATTGAAATAGTCTTGTACAAGCATTCGAATTGAAAACATTCAAACCATCCATTACGATACTTTCTTCTTTAAATATATGACTGTACTTTAAATTAAACATTCAACTTTAATTTGACAGTTAAATTGAACACTCATTTTTTGTTTTAGTCCGGATGAGAGCTAAAAAAAGTTTTTTATTTCACTTTCAGAGCCCAATTTCAGACTTGTAATATGTTACATATACAGGAAAAAATATATATATATATGAGGAGGGATCAAATAACACCATTTTTTAGTGACATCGGATGACACCGTCCATTTTCAAAGTCTAAATAGTCGATCCAAACCGTTCAACTTGATGGATATGTTAAAATGTGCTTGCAGATCAAATTTTACATTTTTCTGAAATTTTTTTGGATTTATTTAGAGGGGTTCAAAAATTCAACGGTCTGAATATAGCGATTTTGTTAAATACTTAATAAATAGTAAAAAAATTCAGAAAAATGTAAAATTTGATTTCCAAGTTACTCTTAATATATTAATCATATTGAACGGTTTGGATCGACTATTTGAATTTTAAAATTTCGAAAATGGACATTGTCACACAATATCACCAAAAAAGTGGTGTAATCCGATCCCTCCTCTCTCTCTATATATATATATACACAAGCTTTACACAAGAATTTTGGCTGAAGAAATCAGACCAGTACCACCACCAGGAACATATTGTCTCTTGTTTACCTACGCCGAGAATGGCTGATTCTGAGTCAAGAAATGTTATCAGATGCTAAAATTGGGTTCGAATGACAACGCTGACAAGGATTTTTGCTGGGAATATGGAATGAGAAATCGCTCCTCCCAAAGCTCAGGGTTTTTCTTCAGAGATGTCCATGGAATGCGGTACTGGTTCAATCGGTATTGGCAGCGAGAATTAGATGTCTGGTGGTCTCAAATGGTTCAAGCTGGAATTAGACTATATATCTACTCAAGGAAGGGAGGGTGATTGAATGGGTCTCAATGGCAGTGGGGATTTGGTAATCCCTCTCAGGCAGAAACGCAGGCGTTTTTACAAGGGCTAAAGTTTCTCAGGATGATATAGCATCGGTACAAAATGAATTATATACCAGCAATAATTGATTGGAGATCATACATGGAGATTTGGCAGGCTTGAAAGTTAGAGCAAAGAGATGCGGGACGGTTCAGTGTGTTTATTGCAACAAGGAAGATAATGGAATCAGGAAAGGACATATTCTGGCAAACATGGCGCGGGTTACTGGCTTAAATAGAAATAGCAGCAGTGGTTTAGAAGAATTTTCGGATGAAGCAATGTAATTTGGGTCCACGGGACGTGTACGAACAAAAAAAAGAAAGAGGAGCTCTCTATTCTCTACTCATTTTTCTTCGAATGATATTAATTAGAACGGATAATATTCAATTCGTACTTAAAAATTAATTAGATATGAATATCAGATATATTTTCATAAGATATAATATGCATACGGATATTGATATAATATAATTTTATATTTTACATATATGATGTAGTTTAATATATATTATAAAAAAGTTATATTATTTTATTATTATAATCATATAAATATTATTGGTATCTTTTAATAAATATCTGATTTGTATCTATATTTGTTTAATATCTTGTTTGTATTTTACCACTATATGCTCCCTATCTAACTCATTTTCACCCCTAACTGTTTCGTCATAATCGCAGCAAAAAGATCTTGTATGAATTGTTTGTAGTTTTGTACAATATTCACCATGTTAAGTAAATACTTTCCTAGGTATTAAATACTGACAATTAGGGACGAATTCACTTGTAGTGAATGGAGACCAATTAATCCTATTAAAAATATTTATACTTTTGCATGAATGTTTATATAATTTAGAGCAAACTGTTATGAATATTATAAAATTGATTTCCATTTGTAATATGAAAATTTTATATGATTGACGTTTATTTGTATTTGACTCTGTAGCTAGAAAGTCTGGCTCCGCCTCTACTGACAATATGTAACCGTTTATATATCCACAACGAAGAGATAATTGTCTACATTTTTATTTTAGAGAGTTTGATATATCAACGATTAAATTTTTAGAGTCTTCGGTGAAAATAACCACGAAATATAATAAAATATATGTAAATGGACTTCTTTGTAATAAAAATTAATTTAGGTCTATCGGCGATTAAACTTCCAGGGTCTTCGGTGAAAAATAAACAGAAAATAAATTAAAATATATGTAATTGGACTTCTTTGTAGTAAAAATTAATTTAGGGCTCTCTGCAATTAAACTTCCATGGTCTTCAATGAAAAATAGCCTTAAAATAAAATAATATATAGCTAAAACAATCCAATTATTCTAATTAATTAAAAAAAAATTTCCCAATCTGCAAGATAATATAGCGGATTGAAAATTTTTATTTTTTTTGAAAAAAATCTCGATCCGAATATGAATAAAAATATGATAAAAAAAATCCAAAAGCCTGAATAGAAGTGGTAAAATATATTTAAAGTTGGATATTAATAAAATTGTCGCATAAAATGGATAAATATGTGAGTTTTTTAAGTTTAGATGGGGGATATGTAATTTCAAAATTTAGAGGAAAAATATGTAATTTTGAAGTTTTTGAGGGGTATATGTGAAATTCCTCCTTTATAATATTATATTTACTCTTCTAAATTTTAAGAACTCACACATTTATTCAATTTTATTTTTAAAAAACTCATTTTTAATTTATAAACTTTCTATTTTATTATTTAATAAAATATTAAATTTTACTTGTGCGTGTCACAAGAACAGAATGAACCATTTTTCCTCGCAAACCAACCTATTATAAAATTGGACATTTTTCTTACAAGCTACATATTTTTAATATTTTTAATAAAGAATAAAATGAAAATTTTCTAAATTTAAAATAAGCTTTAATAAGAAAATAATAATGAAAAAATTGTGTGTTTTTTAAAATTTAGAAAGGAAAATATAATATTATGAACTTTAGAAGGAGAGGTACGCAATTTGAAAATTATTGAAGGGTATACATGAAATTCTCCCTATAAAATGATGGTAAAATAAGAACAATTTTTTCTCCATTCATTTGGGAAATGGAGGCCGAGCAACTTCTAAGTTTCTATTTCTCCATTGGCTCCGAAGAAACGAGACATCAAACGAAACAGATATGTTATTTACCAATTCTCTTGTATATTCTCCACCTCAATTTGCAAAAATTCAACAAAAAAGAAGAAAAATTAGAGTTGATAATTCCCTATTTAGCTCCTCAGTCAACTTCATTTTTTCCTTCTCTCCAAACAGAAAAGAGACATCAGCCTCTCCTTCCTTCGCCCCAACTTCTGGTCTTCTCAAGTAAAATTTACTGAGAATATGATTTTTATTTTTCTGGGTTTACCTATTAGAGAATGGAATTTCTCCTAATAGTTACTGTTCTGAGGGCATATGTGCAAAGTTGTACTCTTTATCCATTTCAATCTGGAATTGAAGTGGCAACTAACATGGCTTAACCTTAACAATCAAAATTAGCTACTAATGGGTTTGTTTCTGTAGATTTTCTTTACAGAATTGGTGTCATTTGCTTATTTCTGCTGCCTTTGTGCTTTCTTCTCTACATGTAAATGATATAGCCTATGCAATTGAGAAATCCAAAGCTATATCCAAATACTCATGTGAAGAAGTTGGTACATACTACAAAGATTTAGAAGGATTAGAAGGTGTTGATCTAGCAAAGAGGCTAAACTCCATTGTTTCTCCACATCATTCTATTTCTTACAAAGAGGTAAGTGTTTTATGTATTGCATTGAGCATGTAAAATAAGCTAAATTTCATTGGAGTATATGGATTTTATTTTTATTTTTTATAAACAGGTCTGGGAAGCAATAAAAATTCTAGATGCAGCTGATTTCGAGCATCCTGAGACCTCCCATGAAGTGTTAGAGAGATATTAAATTATTTCAATATTTTATTGTATAATTCTCTGCACGTGTAATTTTTTGCCCTTCATAATTTGTCTGATATTTGTAGGATAGAGATTTATTCACAACGAGTTGTCTCAAAGCAATTAGCAGGAAAACCAGAAGGATGGAATAGTGAGTTCTAAATCTGAAACCACTAGTATCAGTTGGATTATCAGTAAAAGACTATACCGTATCTGTGTGTATGGTGATTAATTTTCTTTTAAAAATCATGCACATTCTTCTATTCCTATGTATGGTGTTATTTAATTTGAATAAATGCTTTACAAAAGAACGTATCTCCTTGTCTCGGCTGGTTCCAAATGTACCATAACCAGTGTATTGAAATTGGTACCACTTCTCTGGTACAATGTGTTTTGTACCTCATCAGATAGTAGGGTTTTTCCTTAAGAAGTCTGTAGTATACATGTACATTACTGATATTACTTACTACAATAATTATTTACATGATTCAGAAATGAGATATTAATCTATACAGAAGCTTGAATGTATATAATGCAGGAGAGCACCTGTGGCCTAGGTCATATGGCCTACAGAAAGGCCCAGCTCGTACTGATTTACACAACATTCGGCCAGCTGATGTGAATGGTATATGTTTTACCCCTATTAAAAACAGCTTCTTTTAATGAAAAAAAATATATTTTAGGAGTTATCTATCCATAAAAATGAGAACCCACTACTTGTATAAAGAGTATCTTTTAATTTTGTTTTTCTTTGAAATTACCTTCTGCCATTTTTTCCAAAACCACTATAAGCAAGTGATTCAGGATTCATAGGAGAACTTAAGAGGTGAAGAATTTGATTCATACGATAAAATTATGTTGACCGCAGTGAGGTCTAATGTGCTTTAATCAGAGGTGGTTGAAATAAGGTTGACTCTAAGTTGTTTAATTGTTTCTAATATTGTTGTTATTTTACTTATTTTTTCAATGCCGAATCACGGAATCAGTTCTCATGGTACTTGTGGGTCCTTTTTCTTCCAAATTTTACATATCTTGTGCCTTTTCAGTAAAATTCCAATTGACTTATGTCATTGTTTTCCAGTGATTATATAGTACACATGATCAATTAATTCTGACATGTCAAATAATTATTAGTGAACTCTGCAAGAGGGAACAAGTACTATGGGGAGTGTAATACCACATCCACACGCTGTCTAAGGCCTGCTACCCGTGAAGCCGCATCTGACACTGAATCTGACCCTCACAAATGGGCTCCACCTACTCAGGTTTATTTCAAAAAATAAAGTATTTACTTTGGTTTATGGTATTATGCATAGTGCGGAATGGTCCGTACTATGGATCAAAATCTCTGTTTCAAAGTCCAAATAGTTGATCGGAACTGTTCATCTCATATGAAAATGTACTTGTAGATTAAATTTTATATTTTTTACAAAAAATTTACTATTTTTTTAGATAGGTAGAAAATCACTTCATCTAAAAATTCTAGACTATCCAAAAGTAGTGATTATCTACTATCTATAAAAATAGTAAAAATTCTAAAAAATGTAGAATTTAGTTTGCAAGTACATATTTATATGGAGATCATATTACACGGTTTAGATCACTATTTAAAATTTGAAAACAAAGATATTTATCCATAGTACGGACCAATCCGCGCTATGCATATTACCGTAGCCTCACTCGCGTAACAACAACACCTATTGCATATCTGAAATCTAGATTTTTTCATATTTTGACCTATATGACAAACAGTACAGTGAAGAAGTTAGGCATCAGGTACAAATACAGTATAGATGAGGACCGCTACTGGTATTTTGAGCTCTAATTTCTTTGAGTTTTTTTGAGAAAATTTGTAATCTTAAAATTCTGAATATAGGTAAGGGGTGATATAGCGCGGTCATTAATGTACATGGCTATATGTTATGGATTTAATGAGTCAGATGGTACACCTTATCTGCAACTTTCAAATTCACCTAGTCTTGGTAAGTTCCAAAAAAAAACAGTTTCATCAGGTGTAATTTTTCCTTTTAGATTACCAAAATTGTAAGGTTCTAAATGTAAATTTTGATATATGACAATTTTTAAGTTCCAGTTTTGAACCTTGGTTTGAGTTTCAAATGTTGCATATAGATTTGCATGAGAATGCAGCCCTGAATAATACAAAAATATAATGAATGAGGCTATGGTACCACGCATAGCGCGGATTGGTCAGTACTATGGATCAATATCTCTGTTTTCAAGGTCCAATTAGTCGATCAGAACCATTCAAAATGATTTCCATTTGAAAATATACTTGCAGACTAAATTTTACATTTTTTTAAATTTCTTTCCTTTTTTTTAGATAGCTAGAAAATCACTACTTTTGAATGGTCTAGAATTTTTAGATCAAGTGATTTTTTATCTATTTAATAATTAGTAAAAGAATTGTAAAAAATGTAAAATTTGATCTACAAGTACATTTTCATGGTGATCACGATGAACGGTACAGATCATGTTGAATGTAAAATTTGTTTAGAGAAGTAATTTCCTTTTGTAGGAAGGCATGAAATGGGACTTCTCTCTTCACTTTTAAAATGGAATGAGTTCGATCCACCATCAAAATCAGAAAAAATAAGAAATGAAAGAGTGTGCAGCAAATTTCAACATAACAGGAACCCCTTCATAGACCATCCAGAGTTCGTGAATCTAATCTGGGGAAGTTTTAGTCAAACCAATTCAAATTTGTCTCCGTCACTCTCAAATGAGACGACAATTGAGTTCCAAAACAATAACAGATTGAATAGTGAGAAATAGATATATCAGTATAGACTACTTGTTGGCATAGGAAAATTGTACTTCACATTTTTTTTGATAGCCTTGATTGGTATAGACTATGAAGACCCATGTATGATTTTCTCAGGGAAATTTCAGATGAGGTTTTTGTTTAATTTGTACTGTCACTGTCACTGTCACTGATACCTGACAAAACTGGTACAATTTAAGTGATAGTATGCGAAGGATGTTGCAAATTGCCAATAGGTGTGAAGTTTGACATCTTGCTCTTAGGAGAGTTGGAATAAAAGCACACAAGGACATCCCATGAAGAAGCAATATGATATAATTTTATATTAATTTAATTTTGTTGTTCATTTTTGTTTGATTATGTATTATTTACCTATAGCAATAACCAACCATTGTAACTTTTTATCATTGATTATAATTAAGCACAAGTCACTACTGACTATCCATTATATAGATTCCTACTAACTCTCATAAGCTCTCTCTGTTTTCGTACAAAGTTTTAATTGATTTTGGATCCTAATCAGTTGAGATGACTTTGAAGGAATTAGTGTCTTAGACAAACATGTTTATGTTGCTTTTGATATTGATTATAGAAACATGTTTATGTTGCTTTTGATATTTGATTATAGAATGATTGACTTGTTCAATTTGGTTACGTGATAGTTCATTAGGTTACGGACTTGGATTGTGAAACACTATCATAAGTAACAAATTTTAAAATATTCTGATCGAGGTAATTAGCAAGGAACTCTAATTGCATGCAAGATCAGTGTGAGGATTAAATTAGGATGATCATAGCAACCAGGTTGTCGATTTAATCTCATGGATGCGTATAAGTGTTTATATGGCATTGGATTGATCACACATAAATAATATTTGGATTCAAGGTTTTAAATATCGCGCTATAGTGTTTTCGGACCATAAAAGTTATGGCTATTAGCTATATAGCGTGTTATTCCACACTATAGTGTCGCTATTTGAGTATAGGGCTGTTTTTTTAGCCAGTCCGCTATGACGCAATAAACGCTATTTAAACCTTGTCTGGATTCAATGTCTGTGTCATTAATAGTTCATGTGGTGTTGGTCTTATGTCTGAGACATTTGATTTTCTTGCTTAAGGAATGCACATCAGTGGTTGGTGTCTACCGCTCTCTGTAACAAGGAGATATAATGACATCATCTCTTTGTGTAGGACTTATGTCGAGAAGTTTGCTTATGTCAAGAAGACGAATATTCCTTATGCGGATATGATGCATAAGCAATGATATCTATTAGGTCCCTTGATAAAGGTGCATTATATATGGCCGTTCACTAGCAGAGCGTGGATATAATAGCACTTGCAAATCAAGAAACATAATCGATAAAATGTCAAGAATGATACTTTCCTATCTTGCACTTCTCATTATAGATATTATGCGGTATTGGACACAACACAAGCAGTGTGTAATGCGTTGTCTATATTGGATCACGATACTATAATAAAAATACTATTATTTAGAATTAATTGCATATTTATATTTTAATTTTATATTAGTAATTGTGATTGATTGTGATTGGGTTTCACTTCTAGCCGACCCCAACTCATTTGGGACTAAAGGCTTGGTTGTTGTTGTTGTATTAGTAATTGTAATTGCATATGTATAACATGATAAGTTTTGATGATTTATTTGTAAAAATAATAAAATTATTATATTTGTATTATTCGCTATTTACTCACTACCGTTTCGTTACCCGCTAATTTTAACAGGTATGGATAGAGTAGGATAAGACAAATTCTTAACTGGTATGAATAGAGTATGGCCCTATGGGTAAAGTCAATTCTTAATGGATATGAAAATGATTCCACCCTACCCGTATCGTACCCATTGACACCCCTGGTTTTGACTAACATAATTATATTAGGCATCTGAAAGCAGTTGTATTTAAATTTCCAAACTACGGTATTTGGACAATATTCCATAATTTGAAAATCTTGATTTTGAAAAAAATTCAAGTTAAAATAATTTGACATTCCAAAAAAATAATATAAATAATACTTAATTAAATCACAAACTCAGCACAAAGGATGAGAATTCATCTCTTTACGCAGAGATTTATATTTTACTTCTTTGCAACATAAATTTATAAAACGTCGAAAATAATGAAAGTTTTAAAAAAAAACTTTTAATCATTATTATATTAATTATAGTGTTAGAAATATGATTCCTTCATGATATATACATATAGTAGTGATTAATATGATTTCATTAACATAAGAAGATGAAATAAATAACACAATTAATTTGATGCCTATCCTTGTCAGATTGTGGCCCCAGGACCCCAGATATGCATTAGTTAATTATGAATTGACTCCTCAATCATATCCTAATCCATTAAATTATACACTAAATCCAAGATTCTTTGTCTTTCCTAATTGCACAATTTTTTTTATTAATTATTCGTAAATTCCTGTCACCAATTCTCTAACCACCACCCCAAACAAACTACCATCCTTAAATACGACTCCGATCCTCTGAGTTAACTCAAATTTTGATTTGATATCTTGACCGTCCGATCAGAATCTGAAACAATAAGACCCAAGTCTGTAATGCACGGTATCTTTAATATTCGTGTGGACTCAAATCAAACGGTCTGATCTAAACTCAAATTTTGCGTTAACTCAGAGAATATAATTGCATTTAACACGCTCCTCTCTCTCCAGCCTTAGCACGACACAAAATTCTCTCTCTAACCTTTGTTTCCTCAATTTGAGCTGATTTCTCGCGTCGAAAAGGTTAAACCTTTCTCTTCATTTTCGTACTATTTTCAATTTCGTACCATTCGAAAGCGAATATTAGGTTCTGTTTGTAATTTGACGGTTTGGTTTGGTTACCGTATTATTTTGCACATTTTGTTTTTAGCACTCTAGTCACATTTGTTTATTCAAAAAAAAAGGAAAGCAAAATTCTTTAATGTATTTTGCTTGATCTTGGGTTTTTTGCATATTTTAGAAAGGTGTCTCACACAGGAGCGGAGAATCTTTTTTTTTTTTTCTAAATTTGGATCAACTTGTGCACGCCTACCTGTGTAATAGATAAAGCATTAATTTTCCTGTCTATAATCTCGGGATTCACTAGCTTCATTGCAATTTTGTGTTGGCATTCTTGTAATGCCATCACCTTGTAATTAATTCTCTCTCTTTCTCTTTTCCCCCTCCCAATCAGGCCCCTGAATAAGACCAGATTTTACCAATACTGGATTGATTTTGTACTTTTCTTTTGCAAATCAAGGTGATCAAAGGAGAAATTTTCTCTTCCTATGTCATTTTCTTATGTTTGAATATGTTATTTCACTGATTGCGCAAGTAATTTCTATGTTAGTAGCTTGGATCAGATTTTATTTGAATCCTTAAGGTTTCCTATTTTGCATCTGTACCCCTTGCAAAATTGCTTTTTGTTCAAATGCCTTTGAAAAGATTTCAATTTGACCGAAATCTTCATTGCATATTTTGTTTACCTAGACATTAGGTTAGTTTTGTGATCGTATAATTTGTAATCACCTAATGGTTAGTTTCACCTTTTGTATCAATAAAAAAAAAATGAACCAGTTACTTTGATACCAGCTGTTATGTACCAGAAATATATTTAAGTATTCTGTTATTTTGTTTCATATTTTTTGCAGATTAAAAATCTGTAAGTATGGCAACATCAAGGCCTACAATAGACACTGCACCGAAAAGGGCACCTAACCTTAGACCAAGAACATCTCCACCGGCCGGACCCACCATACCATCCATTCGAAAACCTGACCCTACCAACACGAGAAGAAACCATAATGCACCTTTGCCGCTCTCTCCTTCCACCACTAAACGATCAACCCCTGCCCCTTTCTCAAAACCCGTTACTACTACTAGCACCTCTCATGCAAAGATTTCCCCAAAACCTAAAAAAAATCCCACCCCTGTCATAACACCACCAAAGAAATCTCATAAAGATAGTGTTCAATCTGCAAAACTTCCATCTCCTAAAATGAAAACTGAAACTGGTATTACTCGATCAAGTAGCGGTATCAGAACCGGTACAAAAGTTGCAAATACTAGTGCACCGATTAGGGGGCGGAGCCCAGTTGCAGGAATTGGTACCAAAACTAGTACCAAGATTGGAGGTACCGCTAAGCCAATAAGCAAAAGGAGTCCCAGTATAGGTGCCAAAACTGGTACCAAGCCTTCTTTATCAAGGGTTAATAGTGCACCCAATCTAATAAAAGAAGTGGTTGATTTACACAGAGAGGAAGAGACTGAGGTGCCAATGGAAGAAGAAAAGGACGTGAATTTGAGCCCTAATTTAGAACAAAAGCATGAAGAAACCGAGCTGATACCGGTACCATTGTCGGTGGAAGAAGAAGAAGAAAAGGAGGGGCTAATAGAAATAAGAGGAGAACATGAGGATCAAATTGAAACAAATGCAGAAACTGAGGTGAAGAAAGAGGAGAAAGAGGCGATAGAGGAAGTGATGCCAGTGACAGTAACAGCTGAACTGGTATCAGTACCAACCATACCAGAACCTGCTGTAACAGTGCCTGATGCACCAGTGCCAATCGTACCAGCGCCAGCTGTACCAGTTCCAGCACAAGGGAAGAAAGAAGCTGTGATCAGTAATTCTGCAATAGAGGTGACACGAAGCAAGCTCTTTGGAGAGAGAAAAAGTAAAGTCTTGGCCTTGGTGGGTGCCTTTGAAAGTGTGATGTCAACTGATTAATCAAACCGGTCAAAATGGTGAAAGCAAGGGGGAAAAGGGATGAGGTGGAAGAGTTAGAGAAGCCGGCTTAAATGGCGGTTTTTAATTGTTTTGTATAAATTTTTTTTCTGTGTGTTACCTTGACATTGTTGAATATTGCAAAATATGCATTACCATTGTTTGTAACCATGAGCTAATTAATAATCAGTGTTTTTCCCAAGTTCTAACTGAACCACCTGTCAAGCATGGTTTTTGAAGTTCTTTTATCTTCTTTTTTTTGTTTTTTTGGTGAATTAATGATGTTAAAACTTTTTGAGTTCTAGTTCTACAACTGTGAATACATGCAGCTGTGGTAAAATGCAAAACTGTCTTCTGAAGCCAATCATTGTTAAAAAGTTTCTGAAGTCAAATAAGTTTCCTTATATAATTGTGACCAAATGATTGGTTAAAATTTGTGGAATTTCATATTTCATGCCAAGAGCTTTTCCTCTTTTGGATAAATGGATGAGGATTATACAACTAGTAAATTATTAATTATTAAATTTGGGTATGACCTTATAAAATAGTAAATTTCAGTTAACTTGGGCACTTTTGAGTTTCAGAACAATAAATAGGAGAAGATATTGTGGATCATCAAAATATTTTAATTAATGAACAATTATTAATAATTTCTTTTTAATACGGATTTGATAGATTGAACTCGATCTCTCTTACTTTTTTCATATAAAATAGTAAATTTTGGCCGCACATGAGAAGTAGTATTGATATCAAAATTGACTTGCTATTATTTTATATTTACATAATAATAATTTTATGAGTTTAAAAATCTCGTTACGTTTTCAGCAAAATTCCAGAACTTCTTGTTTATTTTACTTTTGTAATTTAATAGTTGTAAAGTGGTCAATTTTGATGAAATGTTTTGCAGTACATAATATGTAAAAGAGCAAAGTCGTTTGTCAATTTTGTGAACAATTAACAACTAAACTGTAGCAAAAAAATGGATATTTAAATTGAGATAGGTAATTGATGAATTAATTTAAATAAATAAGATAACATAATATAATAATTCAATTCATGAATGTAATGACGGATAGAAACAATTATATTTTATAAATGTAATGGCGGATATATTTAATTACTGGGTGTTATGTGTAAAATCCCCAGCCCATAAACCCAATACAAGCAGAGTGATAAGATTATCTCCAGCTGAGTCGAGTTAAAACAGACCAGCTCTAAATACACGAAATCATTTCAAGTGGTATCAGATGAAAACGGACGGTTCGGATCCGAATTCATAAAAACATCGGAGGCGTGACTCATGAAAAATGAAAATGATTTTTTTTTTAAAGTTAATTTTAATACATTTAATTTTTATTTTTATTTTACCACTTAATTTTATACTAAATGAATTCAAAATAGGATAAATTTTATTTTATAGGTAAAAGCATCAATGACGAAGTAAAATAATTTTAATAAATTAAATTTATAGTTTCAAGTCAATATAATAAATTTTTAAAACAATAACACAGAATATCTTATGTTGTTTGGCCTAAAAACTGAAACTGGTATTCACTTAGCCATATTCTACTTGAAATGTTGTTTTGCCTTGAAAAGTGAGCTTTTGTGAAGGGGAACGAATTTGTATCCTCTGCATTAACTCTAAAGGAAATTTTTTTAATTAATGAATCTCCACCGTTTAATATGTTTTATTATAAATAAAAGTCAGATTAACTCTATTTAAAATCAAACGGCTGAAATTTATTAACTCAAAAGAGAATCTTTTAAGTTAATGCAGAGGATACACATTCGAGGGGACACGAGTGTGTATCCTATGAGATATCTCATATTTTGCGTGACCGACGTGTCTGGTGCCAATTCAAGAATAGTGTATTATTTGAGCTTTGAAATTAACATATTTGACGAAAAAGTTATGCAAAATATGAGATATCTCAGAGGATGCGAATTCAGAGCACGCAGGGTGCTTTCGATGCTTGATGTAGACCGTTTGATATGCATCGCGATTGGTGTGCACAATTAAATTTATGAACTGTTAAAATAGAAGCATGCATCTCCTCTTATTGATAATTGATTCAGCACAACAACTATTCAATTATGCAGATAAAAGAGACATTATTTTTGCAATAAACCTTGCTACCAGTCTACTAGATTTAAAATTTACAACCCTTGATTTTAATAATGATGTTATAGTAATGCACAAACCAATGCAATATGAATTGTGCCTTAAATCTTGTCTGGTAAATTCCTGTTCATCTATCAATTTTGTACATTTAATACAAAAGTTTCCTTTTTTATTCCCAAAACCAATGAACTGAATGCTTGGTATAGCTTTATTAGTTATAGAATTTTTTTATTAAATTCCTCATGTTTAACATAGGGGTGTCAATGGCACCCTTTTACCCATTTACCCGACCCGTATCGTATCCGAAAACACAGGTAAGGGTAAGATTTTTATTCCGTTAGCTAATCGGGTATGGGTAAGGGTAATGATTTTTTTTCGTTATCTTACCCGTTTTAGTATAAGATAATTTAAAAAAAAATAAAATTACATATATAAATATATATTTGTATGAAGATGATACATAATACAATAAATTTTTTGCATTTTATTAAATTTTCATAATACAAATTAGTTGTATTCATTATTACTTTTTCTTATTTTAAAAATTATTTTATTGAAAACACAAATTGAAATGTTAATGGCATTTTTTTATCCGTTTACCCGACCCGTACCGTATTCGAAAATACGGGTAAGGGTAAAGATTTTTTTTCGTTATCATAACGGGTACGGGTATGAAAATGTCTCCACCCGACCCGTATCGTACCCGTTGACACCCCTAGTTTAACAGCTCCATTAGTGGTTAAAAAATTACTATAATCCTCATGATTAAAAATCTAGCCAAATGTACTATAAAATTAGATATTAATATATTTGCATGTATACTAAAATTATTATTTTACTTTTTTTTAAAAGAAAAAAAAATACATGCGTTGAAGCAATGCGAGACACTTAACTAGAAAATAATGCTATCAAAATTTTATTTGTTAATAGATAATTATCTGTAAGTTCTTTTCATCTACAATTCATGCAAGATAATGTTGTCTTAAGTGCATCAAGTAAAAAAAAACTATTTGTCACACATAGACAATGCATAATCACTCATTTACATTCTTTCTACATGCACTTTGTATTTCATCGCACACTTTTTTCTCCCTTCTCAATAACTAACTTAATTACTATAAATATAAAATAAGAACATTTAATCGCTTGTAAGTTTAGATAAACATTCTAACTAAAATAATATAAATAATTGAATTACCTTGTGAGTTTAAAATAATTCATATTATATTTAAATATTAGAGAAAATCAATTATCCATGATAATAGTATAAAACGAGACATGGCAAACAGTGGGAAATTTATCTACTGGTGTGAGATCCGATACTAGTGACCGGATATAGTGGGGAATTTTGAATTTTGAATTTTAAAATCCTAAACCCTGATTAAGAATTCAAAAGTCTAAAATCCTTTGCACAAAATTTGTGGTTTACATTCTTAAAATCAGTGGCATGTTGTACATCAGTACTATCTAAACTCGAAACCCTATATCCTAACTCATAATTTTGAATTTTGAATTTTAAAACCCAAAACACTAATTTTGAAATATAAATTGGTTTATCCATGATTCAATCCTGTTACCTCACCTTTCGCAAATTCTAAGGTCATTCCTTCCTAATTACAAAATAATTTTTTATTATACAGTGGTGTATTGTTAATTTCTGTCAAAATTGGAGTTAAGTCTGTTGTTTTTTTAGTTTAGAAGAGGAGGTAAGAATTGAAACACTTTTTTACGAAAAGATAAAAGATGGAGAAAGAGAATTAGAAAAAAAAATGAAATCATCTTATGGAAGAGAGAAATGTAGACGGAGTGAAGCACTAATCTCACAAGATAAACAATTTTATCAATTGGATGATCAATTTTGGGAAATTGACGAAGAGAGACAGAGCAAGAGCCAAGCTGACGGAGAAAGAAAAAGTTTCAGTAATTTGGAAGAAATAGAGAAAATGGAGGTGATCAAGAAGAGATTTTTGTTGAGTTGGAAAGACGTAGAAAGTTCTAGCTTGAGGAGAGAGAAATCGAAGGGATTATTGACAGTTGTTGGACTGAGTAGTGGGACCAATATGTCATTCGCATTGTAGATAGTATTGTAGAACTATAGTTATAAAAACTCGTCAAAAATTAGATACTATCTATAGATATGTAAAATCAACACCCAAATTACTTCGAAAGATAGAGTGAATAGATCTAGGTTAGGGTTTAAATTTAATTCGGTTCAAAATTAAATAGGAAATTGAGTTCTAGTTCGACTAATTTAGTTAATTTTTGTTATTTTGGTTGTCTTATTTTAGTTCATTTTTATGGCATCTAAGTTATGAGAATCATATATTTTGAGTAGTTAATTATATTGGACTCTGTTCAATTTTGGATATTACATCGAGTTATATATTATTACTATGAATTTGACAATATTTGTTGAATTTCTTACCTGTTTGTTTGTGCTATCATTTCTTTTTTGAGTCAAACAATATTTCCAAGCTTTCAAATGTTTCAAAATAATATTCAACTTCCAAATGAAATATTTTAGAATTCTATTTATATTGATTTTGTTTATATATGGAGTGACTTAAAAGAAAAATTGATCTGAAATGGATGTTGAGGTGGAGAGCAACTTAAAGGAAAAAATAGTTGTATTGGGACTGGAGAGCAATGGAGAGGGAAACAAAAAGAGAGAGGGGAGAGAATTAATTTGAATGAGAAAAAAGATGGAACTTTTTTAATTGTAACTGTTGTAATTTTGTTAAAAATTATAACTTGTTTCATTTGCTTTCAAATTACTTTTAATTTAACCATTTCAATCTTAAACATTCAATTCCAAATCTTTGTTTTAAAACTATATTCTATTGAAATGAATTGAATTTTTATTATGTTTCCATTCCAATTATACCTAAGTGGACTTAAGAACACAATAATTGGGAATTTGTTTATTGACCTTACAAAATAGCAAATTACAGTTAACTTCGGCACCTTTGAGCTTTTAGAGCAATAAATAGGGAAGATAATTATCCAAATCTCCTTACATGTAGTTAATACGGATCTGATAGATTGAACTCGATATTTCATATAAAATAGTAAATTGTGGTCACACACTTGCGATTATATTATAATAATAATAATAATAATAATAATATTTATCCAAATTCTGCATTGGTAAATTAAAAAAAATGGTAATTGTAATTTAGATATTACATCTCCGTCAGAATGTAAAGTTTTAATTCATACCACTTGAATAGTTAAGTAAAAAAATCTCATTATGTCATATATTTACTATAATTTTACCTTAAGATTCAACAAATTTTCAGAACTTCTTGTTTATTACTGTTTTTAAATTAATAGCCGTTGGTCAATTTTGATGCAATATTTGGCACAACTACACAAATAATTCAATGCATGATAATTTGTCATTTTAGTGAGCAATTAACAACTAACTGGAGAAAAAAATTGGAATTTAAATTAAGACAGAACATATTGATGAATTAATTTAAATAATAATATAATAATTGAATGCATAAATTAATTTAGGGACTAAAATATAACAATCCATGAAAATAATAATTTTATTATTTTATAATCCAACAGAAAAAAAATGTGAACCATTAGACCGTACAAATAATCAGAGAAGAAGATCAAACGGACAAAAAGCAAATGCAATAAAGTTTATGAATTTTAAATGATTTACCTTGATCCCATTATATTTTCAATAAATAAACATGTCCAATATAGAAAATCAAAATCCAATTAATGTAATACATGATCTTCAGATAATATATAATATTGTTTTATTTACAACATCAGTACAGTATTTAGGAAGGAGGTCCCTCTCTAGATTTCATTAATCCTAACATGACATGACATGTGGGCCACCCAAAGGATTTGATGGGTTGGTTTTCGTCTCAATCCAGCCCAATCTGCATTAATTATCTGAATCGTAACATCTTCATATTACAAGGAATGACAGATGTTGATTTGGTACTTATAATTTTTAACTATTTTATGTATCACATGCCATATTTTACTTTATGTTTATATCTTCGTTTTCAAAATAAATTGTCGATTCGAACAGTTAAATATGATTAAGATATATATAGAGATATATTTTTAGAATATTTTTACTATCTTTTGGATATGTAGAAAATCCATTGATTCACTGGACCATCCAAAAACAGTAATATTATACTTATCTAAATAAATAGTAAACAAATTCTAAGAACTATAGAACTTGGTTTTCAAATACAATAAAAAATGAGATCATGTTTAACAGTTCAAATTGACTATTTAAATTTTGAAAATTGAAATGAAGATAATGTCATAAAGTAATTCCAACTCTTTGAAAAAAGAAATTACAAAGATATAAAAAAATATACTAAACTATAAATTAAAATTAGAATGTATTGAGGAAATGGAGATGGTTTAAAGTAACTAAACAAATAAGTACTAAAATGATTAATATGAATATATGGTAGAAAATTATATTCTTGTAATTGTTATAATGGAAATACTTAATTACAGGGTGTCAAGTGTAAAATCCCTAGTACAGCCCAGCCCAGCCCATAAACCCAATAAAAACTTGATTGATAAGATTAGCACCAGCCAAGCCTAATTAAAACGGACCAGCTTTAAGTACACGGAGATACTTTAAGATTCATCCAAGATCAAAACGGAGTCACTCCTTACGGAATTAATATCACCTGAGGTAACTCAAAATTTTGTTTTAGATTAGGACCGTCTAATCTTCTTATGCACGAATATTAAAGCAAACCGGGCATTTTTTCTCGGCCAGATTGACCCAGATTATGATCGGACGGTCGAAATACAAACTCAAAATTTGAGTTACCTAAGTATTCACGAACTTAGGGAATTGAGGCTTACATTTAATATATTAATTATTTGCCACATAAGAAAAAGGGAAAAAATTAATCAAAATTTCCTCTTTGGTCCCTTTTTTTTTTTTTGTACTTTCTTTCTTCCTCCGAGCGAACCACAGAGCACAGCACCAAGCGGCACAGCTTACAACTTGCATTGAATAACACACACAGATGCAGGAATTGATCTGAAGAGGCGAGAGAAAAAGTATAGAAGGAGAGAAACCCTAGCAATGGAGATCAGCGAAGCCGCGCCTATTATCGTCGTTTTTCTACTCGCGGCTCACGTTATAGCTTTGGTAAACCCTCCCTCTTCTATTCACGATTTTGCTTTGAATTTTTGTTTATTGCATCTGTGGCCACATTGTCGGTTCTGTTGTTATTTGGGTCTTCTTTTCGATGGTTTTTAATTGGTTTTGTTGTTTTCCGATTTTGCCCGTGAAAATATGTGTTCTGATCAATGCCCCTGAAAAGTTCGCGAATTACTGATAAAACCCACCAGAGATATGATAGTCGCGAAATCATCGCTGGAATACCTAGACTTGATTATACGATATTTGGATGGAATTTAAAAAAAAGATCCAATCCATGAGATCTGTTATCAATTTGATAGAAGAAGAGAGGAAAAATTGCCTTAAAAATTCTGTGGAAATTGGGATGTAAAAAGCGTTAGCTTTCCAAACATGTTCTTTAACACTAGTTTCCAACTAAGTTTTGTTTTACCTCGTTTTACTTTTACCTCATAAATTTGGAAATTGAAATTCACATTGCTAATCTGCCAGAATACCTTGCCTGGTTGCACCAGATATATGATTGTTTCTCATAATTAACTTAAGAATCATGGCAATTCAAATATATATCTCTCTTTCTTTTGTCAAGGTGTTTTCAAATATTTGTGCTTTTAAATCAATTCGCATTCTATGTTTTTCTCAATCTCATTGGTTCAGCATTGTTGAATTGTGCAAAGAAAAGTGCATCCACAATAACCGGCCTTTTCTCATTATAAATATTAAGCTCTTTAGGCAATTTGTCCAAAGACTTCTATTTTATCTTCTCTTGATTAATTTTATTGATTACTACTTTTGCTTTTAGGTGTACTGGATTTACAGGTTGGCTTCTGACAAGCAGCCAGCTCAGCGCTATAAAACTCACTAAACTCTGTTATTTTTTTAGGTAGTAAATCTTTATATTAATGGCTGTTACATTTTCTGATCCCTTCAATTCTAGTTGTCCTGAACATACCTATGATGGTCACGTGAGGTTTAGTACTGTACCAGTTGGCATTGATACTAGTGTGTACTACCAAATTAGGTATCAAATTTCATCCCTTTAGTTTTCAATAACAATGGTACAGAGATGATACCAAGCTTCTGACTGTGTGATAAATATTTGGACCGGAGACTAATGAACCCATCTTATATTATGTAGCAGTGATTCATCCCGGTAGTTATTTATCCTCTTCTTTCTCTGTATCTGTTTGCCATTGACAAGTGGGGCACACTCTCAGTCTCTCTCGCTTTCTTAGTAATCACCACAGTTCAAGGTAATAGTTTTAATTTTTGTTTTCTAGTGAAAATAGTTGTTGCATATAATCTAGGCATTTCTTTCTCATTAGAAAATTATTGTAGTGATTTTCTTTTGTTGTATTTCAGCCCAAAAATTAGTACCAAATGATGTGGCTAGTTATTGGTGGATATTGGATAGTAGTTCAATTGCTTCCCTGTCCAATTACTTCAAATTAAACTTTGCATGGTTTGCTGCTAGTAATGCGCCAATATGGCTACAATTCACATGATTCTTATTACTGTTTTTCATTGATTGTTATAATCTTCATAGAATGTTAGAGAAGTTCTATCTTTGAAAATTGAATTATATATACTAATAAAATGTGAAACTCATTTCCTGTCATACAGTAAAATGTTGATTTTACAATGTACCAATGGTGAGGCACCCGCACAGACATCAGCCTCCAGGGCTTGAATATAAATAATAGAGTTTGAGATGTCTGCATATAAGGAAATTTACAAATATTTGTTCTTGCAGGGTTTTTCTTGAATTTTCATTTTTGTTTGTATCTAATTATCTGGTCCTTGCATTAGCAACCAGGCCTGTAAAAGCCTTGTATGTTCTATTTGTTTGTTCTGTTTGTCTCAAGTGTTGTTGGAGCACTGCAATTATTTTGCATGATATTTTGTAACTTCCTATTGTAGATTTTTTGTTGTTATGTTTCTCTCCAGTGAATGTCCGGTAATGTTGGCAGGATAATCATTGTAAATTTAAAAAAAAAAAAAATCTGTTTTTTTGCTCTATAATACCTCTCTTTTTTATTTTTTATTTTTATTTCCATTAATTCTCAGTGCGTAAAATTTTCTTTTATTTTTTCTATAAATTAGTTCAAACTAATCTCTCTCTCTCAGTTTTTTTTTTTTTTTTTAAATGCTAAGCTAATCTCTCTCTCTCTCATTCATTTCAGATCCAGTGACAATGGCGGCTGACAACTCATCAACAGGTGACACCACAGTGGTCAACGTGACACCAGTGCACAGAAAACCAAAGCAGAATGACCCTGCATGGGTCCATGCGGAGCCCATCCCAGGAATAAGAAACAGCATGATCTGCCTTCACTGCGGCAAGAAGATCAGTGGTGGTGGCATTACCCGCTTTAAGTACCACCTCTCTGGTACAGTCCTTTATTAAAACTTTACCAGTTTTAATAGTTTAATACTTGGTTCTGGTTAAGTTAAAAAGTTTTTTAAAGGTCGATCCATATTTCTGCTAAAGCTTCTACTCTTGGATTTGATATCATATGGTACCATTCCAGTCAGTTACTTACTGGTACTGTTGCTGGTGCCAGTGTTAGTGCTGCCATGCTGTTTACAAGGCATCTTTTTTATACCTTGTGACTAACGCTAAATCAAAGCAATCATGCCATACTGCATCAATGGTGGTTTGATTTGTTGCTCATTTACATGAAAGTGAAAAGATCAAATCAACTTCTACTTGTTTATTGAGGATGTCTTTCTCATTTTGGCATCTGTTGTGTCAGACATGATTTCATTCTGATACCTCAGTACTGGTCTGTTTCAAATACTATTACTCTGGTAATAGTATTAACTGGTTCTGTACCATATTATTTACAAATACCTAATACTGATGCTTAGTTCAAAAACCATGTTATGAAATTCTGATTTTTTCTTATTTCATGTCGTTCCAACTTTAAAATGCAAAATTCAAGATCTCACCTGATGATCCTGCTATACTATACCATACCAGGTATCAGGGGACAGGTTGAAATCTGTCAGAAGGTTCCAGAAGACATAAGAAACCACATGAAAAAGCTAGTCGAGAGCCTCTCTTCAATGGAGAACAAAAATAAGAGAAAGAGGAAACGAAAGAGCCTGTATGAGATTGTCAGATTTGAAGCGGACCCACAGATGCCAATTCAGGTGGAACCGCCAATTTTTGACCCGGATCCAGACCAAGAGGATGCAGGAGAAGAGACCGAAGAAGACGAGCATGGGGACGATTTTGTAATTTCACCACATACTGGTGGCAGGGTGCGTTCTAAGAAACAACGCTATGCAAGCTACCTCACTCCGCAAGTTGTCACCCCAATTAGTCGAAACGGGTCGGGTTTGCGAGACCCGGTAAGAGCTGCCAGGCTTGCCATGGCAAGGTGGTGGTACGATGCAAAGGTACCATTTGATGGTGCCAGATCAAGGTATTATCAAGAGATGGTTGATTCATTAACAGATGCAGGTCCTGGGTTTGAAGGCCCGTCTTATCATGACTTGCGGGGCCCACTTTTAAAGGAGGTTTATGACGAAATAAAGGAATATTTATTTGGAATAAGGAATATTTGGAGGATATATGGGTGCTCTATAATGGTGGACCGTTTGGTGAATAATGGGAAAACTCAGATAATTAATTTTCTTGTGTTTTCTGCGAGAGGTACAGTGTTTCTCAAATCAGTTGATGTTTCTTCCACTACCAGTATGAAAAATGAGGCTGGCCTGGTTGATATTTTTGACGAGGTGGTACGGGATGTGGGCCCTGAGAATGTGGTTCAGTTCATTACTGATACTGATAAAGATTTCAAGGCAGCAGGCAAGGCTGTACAGGACCGGTACGGTACCTTCTTCTGGTCTCCTTGTGCAGCTAACTGTATTGACCTAATGCTTGAGAATCTCTCTGACCCGAGATATTTTTCTAACATTGATGAAACCCTAAAAAAGGCACGTAAAATAACAAACTTTATATACAACCGTGCGTGGGTATTATCTCTTATGCGGCGGGATTTCACTAACGGCCGTGACTTAACCCGCCCCTCTTTGAGCCAATTTGCTACCCATTTTTTAACCCTCCAGTGTTTGTTAAGATTCAAAAAGGAGCTCAAGCAAATGTTCACTTGCAACAAATGGTTGGAGTCAGAATTCGGGAAAAGCAGATTGGGAACTGAGATTTCAAGAATTGTTTTGCAGGATAAAGATTTCTGGACTCAGTGCCAGCACATAGTAAAAGTTACCGAACCCCTGATCAGAGTTTTACGGCTGGTTGACTCGGATGAGAGACCCTCAATGGGATACCTGTTTGAGGCCATGGAAGGGGCAAAAGAGTCAATTCGCCTCAGGATGAAAAACAAAGCTTCCTTGTGTGGGCCATACCTGAGGGTAATTGACACATGGTGGGACAAGCAACTGAGTAGCCCTTTGCATGCTGCTGGATGCTTTTTAAACCCCGGTATATATTTCAGGCCTGGATTTGCTAAGCAGGAGGTTACCAGAGGTTTGCTCATGACTATTAGCAGATTAGTACAGGATTATGAGGTGCAAGATATGATTAGCGCTCAATTGGAGGAATACAAGGATTCGGCTGGGGATTTCGGGCTGCCTATTGCGGTACGGCAGAGAGAGAAGCTGAATCCTGGTAGGTAGTCTTGGATGGTATATTTTGGAATACTGGTAGTGTTTCAAGTACTGTAAGGTCATGTCAAAGTCTTGTGCCAGTCATTATTCTCATGCTTGTACCAGAAGTCCTTTTGGGATTATGGTAGTTGTCATTCTTACCATGAATTTGTCATTGTATTACTTGCTTTGATTAGTACCAGAACTATAACAATGACAATGGTTATCTCTACTGGCATCTGTTGGTACTTATTGGTGCTGATAATTTAGGAGAAAATATACTGTTACAATTCCAGCAGAAAATATGTGAAGAACTGGTACTACTGGTGTTGGTCTGTTGATAGCCACAATTAAATAAGCAGCAACAAAATTTCAAACTTCCATACCTTCTTATTTGATTTTCATACCATCATCCTTATAATTATTATTTTGATTACAATAAATTTTATGTAGTTGCATGGTGGGAACAATTTGGAAATGATACACCAGAGCTTCAGAGATTTGCAATCCGTGTATTGAGTCAATGCTGTAGTGCCTCTGGGAGAGAGAGGAACTGGAATGCTTTCCAATTCCTCATCTCGAAAAAACAAAATCATATCGAATATAAGCGGCTCGAAGATTTAGTTTTTGTTCGGTACAACCTCAAGCTTCGTGAAAGGTTCTCTTTTTTCATGAATATATACAAAAAAAAAAAATTGCACGATAAAAGAAACATATGATACAGAATATGTGTACATTGTTTAGGTTTATGAGGAAAAAAAAAGAGCAGTCAGATCCAATAAGCCTTGACAACATTGACCTGCTTGACGAGTGGATAAGTGAAGAGCCAGGAGTTCGAACTGGAGAACACCTGAGCTGGGATTCACTGGATCCTCCAGTATCTCCAACAGCTGCAGATGATCAAGAGGTAGGTTCTGACAGTATGGAAGAACATATCACTACCACTACTACAACTACTGGTACGACTGGAGATGGTTCAACCGGAGGCAATAAGCCACTGGTTGTTACCCCTGTGAATTGCATGAAGATGGAAACTTAGATTAGACTTGATTCTAAAATATTTGATTTTTTTTTGTTTGTACAATAAGAGAGGATAGGGAGGTGCTTTATATGGCAGTAGTAGGGTTTCTTTAGTTTAAAGACTTGTACTGGCAGATGTGTTTCATATGCTTCGTTATTGTTTATTAGAGCATTGATCATGTCAGATAATTTTCTACTTCATTATTTATTCTATTGTATTTCTCTGTTATTGTATGTTTGTGTGTTGCCCGTTGTTCTTTGTTTATTGCAGTATGATGTAATTTGGAGAATTTTTATAGGAAGCTGAAATTCATATTTATCCCAATCCACATTTTCAATAATTCATTTTTAGATCATTTATAAATGAGTTAGGTTAATATAACATTGGTGTTATTTGAAACTAAATGACACCACATCTTAAACTCTTAAATCTACTTTTACTGTTCAAGCACTTTATTTTGTACGAATCTTAAAGTAGATTTAAGGATTTAAGCACTTTATTTTGTACGAATCTTAAAGCAGATTTAAGAATTTAAGATGTGATGTTATTTAGTTTTAAATAACACCAATGTCATATTAGCCTAACTCTTTATAAATTATAACAAATCAAAGGAAACTAATAATATATATCACTGAAACGGGCTAGATGTAGATGAAAAAAAAATATATCAAATGTCTATCACTTAAACGGGCCGGATCTGACGAGATCCGTTACTATCCCTTCCGATTTAGAAGTCCGAAGTTTTAATCTAGACGGGTTGGATTCTCTCCAACTGGGAGGATTCCTTTTGGACCGTCCCTGTAGATCTTGGACGTTTATTACAGAACAAATGGCCCAAATTAATCCCGAATGTTGGTCACCAAGTAACACGGCCAGTCGTACATCAGACTTGATATGAATGTTTTCAGATCTAAAATGGATGGCTTGGATCCAACTGAGACCGTCCATGATCTGTTTACTATTTCACCTGAGGTAACAGAATTTTTTAGTTTGAATCCTGTCAGTTCATTATATGCTAGCACTGTAGCACTAGCACATGAGACCAGTGCATTACAGTCTCGGGCAAATTGGCCCGGATTCTGATTGGACGGTCCGTGATTGAAACTAAAAATTTCAGTTACCTCAGAGGATCTCTTTTCCTGAGAGGATCCGACAAAAAAGAAACCAAAGAAGGGGCAGCACCTCACTTGGAAGGAAGAGAGGGTACCGCGAAAACAGCAAGGTAACGAAAATTGAGAGAGAGAGAGAGAGAGAGAGCCAAAGGGAGAGGAAGGGAGGGGTTAGGGTTAGAGGCTCCGGTGATTCGCTGATGGCGTCGACAGAGAAAATTTCCACGGAGCCAACCATGGCTAGAACTAGTCCTTTAGAGGTTTCCTGTTCTTTACATTTTTTTTTCCTTTTTTTTTGTTGCTTCAAATTTCCCGTTCAATATTTGTGAAAGGAATTATTTTAGTGAACGTTTATAGGTTAGTTTAATGTATTCCTGCTTGACTGCTAATTTAGTTCATCCAAGGGTGAAACTACAATTTTTATATTTTAGTGACTTCTTTTTTATAATACAATTTCAGCATGCTGAACAGTTTAGGAGGAAGTCTCATTTACAATCCAGTGAAATGGTAATTAAAATCATATTTCTTTTACTATGATTTATTTAAAAAATAATAATAATCTTGAAATTGATTTGTTGTGTTGATTTTATTTTTCTTGTTTAGGTTTTATTCAAAGAAGAGGATACACGATTGGACGCAACACGGGCACGATGTACATATTCATCTAAGCATGTTTCTAATGACCCTTTTACAATTGTTTTTATTTTATAATAAACTTTGGGCTAAATAAGTAATTTTTGTCACTTGCAGTGTCAGCTCTTTTGAAAAGACACGAAAACTTGAAAGAACGCCTTTCAAGGTAACTGCGCCTTTGATCACTATCTACAATAACCTGACACCAGATTAAGTTTCTTATGCAATATCTTTATTTAAACAGGGATTCAGATAAGATAATATTTGAGCGATTGCAAAGAGAATTTTCCGCTGCTAGAGTTTCCCATGCCGAAGGTATGTTTTTTAGGAGTTACACTAAATGTCCGATCATATGACTTTTATAAGGTCTCTTGTATTATTTTTTTTTTAAATTGCAAACCTTAGGTCAATATGATAAAACTTGCATGTTTTGTGGGTGCATGTCTTAAATAAGTTAGAGGTATAATTTGTAATTGAAGTCCGGAATTTATTTACTGACTCTATCAGGCTGGTATTATTAGGACCAGACTTGTATGCTGATACTTTACAACTAGTTGGCCTTTGTGGGCCTACTGGAAACCCTAATTGGTATACTATGTAACTACATTAGTAGCATATAACAATATGGTAATTCTAACTGTGCTGTGTCTGAAACTTTGTAGAGATATGTTTAGATGAAGAGCAATGGAACGATGGTCTTATTGCCACCATTCGTGAGAAGGTATTAATTTTTTATTTTGCAAATATATCCAATGCAAGCATGCAACTTGAAGTGGAACCTCCATTTTATGTAAATCTTTATAAAAATTTACACAGTTCCCAATTAAACTGCAATTTGGTTTCAAGCGATGTGCAATGTAGTAGTTCAATCCTTTCTAAATAATGTTTATAGATTTTTCAGTTAAGCTTTGATCAAGTCAAATAGGGTTTTTGTTATGTAAATCTAGCCATCAGATAAATCCATTCTTTTATTCTCATTTGGGTAATTATCCCCAATTAAACATCCTCTTATCGAGTTAATACAACTGTTGAAATAAAATTTTGTTATCGTAAGAATTTTGTACTCATTTTTGTGCAATTAGGCCTCAATTTTGTTCTCAGCCACAGTTTGACATTATTTAATAAATTAGGTTCATATTGAGGCCGATAGGAAGGCTTTGCGAGGCATGACAAGTGTACCAGCAGATCAACAGCAAATAAGGACTGCTTATAGAATTAAGAACAAGGTACCATTTCTAAAATATTCATTTTTCTTTGTAGGAATTTGATTTTTTTAGTATTGCTTTTATGAACTGAGTTTGGTGTCTATATGTGTGCAATAGGTCATATATTGTTTGGATGGCGCAAGAATTGGCATACTATATGAGACTTTTTTTGCTGGTATGCAAAGGTTTTTTGAATTAGATACGAGTGCTGAAATATGCAGGCTTATTAAGAAATATTGAGACATTTATTAAAAAATTGAAAGTTTATCTATGCTAAACATAATGTTTGGAATTCCCTTCAAAATGAGAAAATTCCCATTTTTTCGTAAAAATATTGAAATGTTCATGTGCGCCATGGGAAATGTTGCAGAAACATTTCATTTACACCCCTATTTGTTTTAAAGAAAAAAAGGGAAGTACCCGTTGTACATTTGTACTCTTTGCTCTCTTTATATAAACCAGTAATAGAGGATAAGTAGTTGGGGGTTAAAAAAGATAATGTTGAAAAAACATGGAATGTTTTAATCTTGTGTAGGATAAGCATGAAATGTATCTTTCACTTTATACTTATACATAGAACAATTGTTCTGTTAATTAAATAATTAATGCATTTCTTTTGGTATCTTACATATTTGTTTATTTTGGTTTCACAGGAGAGCCATTTGAGCCATACCATTGTGTGCTAGAGAGTAAATCATTTCTCGAGAAAATGACAGTATTAGAACACACTGTTCCATTCTTCCTCCCTATCAAAGAGGCTGAAACCAATTTCTTATCATCTAATGCAATTGTACTTGCACTGACTTAAAAAAACCTCTAAATTTTGGACAACATATTTGGAAACAATGCCCTCAGTTCTGATGTTAGTAGTTTATGATTTCAGAAATTCATTGATTGTGTTGGGGATATGTTGCAAGCCTATGTTGATAGAAGAGAGCAGGTAATTATTACTTGTATATTTTTTGTAATATTAGGAAAAACATCATAGACAAATCTCATTGTTAAAATAATTTCAAGCTGTATTTTTATGTTGATATGT
This sequence comes from Carex pumila, assembly GCA_033356055.1. Taxonomy (NCBI): domain Eukaryota; kingdom Viridiplantae; phylum Streptophyta; class Magnoliopsida; order Poales; family Cyperaceae; genus Carex; species Carex pumila. The sequence continues at coordinate 72,794 of JARJHM010000853.1, forward strand.
AGGTGTGTCTTGTAAAGGAGCTATACGGACACCAAATTACGGAGCTCTTTCACAGCCTTCCCTATAACATGATTGAATTTGTATTAGAGGACTATTACTGGTATCTGCACTATTTGATGTAGTATATATATTCATTTTCTTTGTGTAATATATTATATATATTTTTTCTTAATTTTGTACTTCATTTCCCTATTATGCAGCAAAGTAACTGTAAGTGTCAGATATGCGGAGCTTGTATCTACACTGCCAAGTAGAGCTAGGGTTTTAGCATGGCCAATTCATCCCACCAAGAAGATCTCCATTTTGGGAGAAAATGGAGGCAGTCATGTCAATTCCTCTCCTTCACGCCTGACTTATGCAGAGGAGGCGCTCACTACCATGAGCTTACCTGAAGGTACATTTAAATCTTTATTTTCTTGAATGTGCTAATATTTCTATGCTAATTAATTCCTCTTATGTTACTGTTATTTTTCTGTATGCAGCTTATGCAGAGATCGTGCTAAATCTACAGCGTGCAATAAGACAGGTCTATCCATATATACCGAGGGATTAAATGATTTTGATGCATTTCTTGTACTTTGTTTTACTTGTCTTTCTCTAGTTTCCTTGTATCCTTTTATCTGTATAATTAGTGTATATTTCTTACTTCTTTCTCAACACTTCTAATCAGAGCGTAGATTTGTTACCTGGCTAATTTCACCTTTGAATTTGCATGGAGGTCTTCTTCAGTTCTGTTTTGTTCCCTAAAATTAAAAATAGAAATGCAGTGGAATGGAGATATGGTTTGTAAGTTCTGGTTACAACCTTGCTAGACGTATAAAAAATAACAGGGTTAAGAGTTTTTCCGATGCGAAAGCATTAAATGCTCAAGTTATTCCTAAAGAAGTTAATATGGAAAAAAAATATTTAGGTTTTTCCGAAAGAACCATTAAAGTTGAAGTTTTACCAAAGTTGTTGATATGCTCACTAGAAATGTAAATTCGTGTCGTTAAAAATTAGATTTTGCCGATAAATTTATAATCCTAATTTCAACTTGGTCATTACCTTATGAGTTCTGTGTTTATATGTGAAAATTTTAAAAATTTGAATTAATTTTGTAAATAGTTAAGTTTTCAAAAAAAATATTCAAATAATGAATGCATTAAAATCAGTTTATAAAATTTTCAATTTTGACTACTTGAGTTTTTACTAAATTAATTCTACAATTTAAATCTTTTTTGTATGTAGATGTATCACTTGTAAGATGGATTAATTTCAACAGTTTGGATTCATCATTTTAAAAATTTAAACTAATTCAATAGATATTAGAGTTTAGTTTATAAAAAAGTTTAGTGAACTTAAAAGCATCCTAGTTCTACACAAGAAACTAAATTACACTAAATTATACTAGATTAAAATAATTATATTGGCAATGAATTTAATGGTATTAAACTAAATTAGAATGTAATAAATTACACTAAATTACACTAGAATATGCGGGCCAGGACAATTTAGTTTATTTTAATATTTTCTAATAATAATAAAACTAAATTTAGTTTATTTAAACTAGTTACACTAAATTATCCTCATGCTTGACTAACTTTGAACATCTGCAATCGTTGGATGTGCTTTGATTTTTTATCCAATGGACATATTAACACAAATTCAACACCTGTTGTATCGAAATCAAAATTTTAAATAGCGATTATAGCGCTATAGCTTTTAAGGTCCAAAAAAGCTATAGCGCAACTATAGCACAGCTATAGCTAACTATTTAAAATCATTATAAAAGAAAAACAATTAATTACGTTATAGCTTTTGAGGTCCGTAAAAACTATAGTATAGCTATTGAGTAGCTATAACTAGTTATTTAGAACCCTGATCGAAATACACTAATGTCCTGTTCAACAATAATTTCGAAAGTATTATTCACATGGAAAAGGAAAATTCACTCAGATTGAATTTTTTTTCTCCATATAAATAGTAAAATCTAGTTCAAAATTTTTAATTCTTATATCTATTCCTATTCCCTGAGCTACCCAACAGGCTCTAAATAACTAGATAGATGTAAATTACAGAGCATCACAGTCTTACTAAATCTGCATTTTTCAAAATTAATTCGCTTTTGATGTCAAAAAAACTATATCAAGATTCATACAAATTAAAATTCGTACAGAATTTATTTTTGAAATATATAAAGATTCGTCTTTTTCGAACGAATGAAAATAAATAATGAAAATAAATTATGTAGGAATTTGGAATTTTAGATCATCGTCGCAAGTCGCAACCCACCAAGACACGTCAAGGTTGGTAAAGCACGCCTTGGGCCCACCATGCCACGCGTCGGACTCCACCGATCTTTTTTGCCTGCTCCCGTGGGGCCCGTCAAGCAGTGACGCAGAAAACTTGAAATGGTCCTCTAATTTCATGATGGATCGAAATTATACAGATGATTCTGGGTGCATTGAGATGTTGCGTCAGATTTGTTTGCTATGATATCTAATACAACTTAATTATCGAAGCTTGGGTACTATGAATAGTATAAGGTCATTCGTGTTACCGTCTCAAAAATTTATCATATAAACTTCAAAATTTGATTTAAGTAGCTCAATAAATTGGTTATATAATAAGCTTGTAGAATACTAATTTTTACTATTTTTTATGATTTATGAAAAATGACAAAAAAATAACCTAAAATGTTGACAAATTTTTTTTTTTAGGTCATCTTTCATTAATTATAAAAATAGTAAATTTGTTTTTCAAAAATAATAAAAATTAGTAACTTCAAGCTTATTATATAACTAATTTATTAAACTACTTAAATTGAAGTTTGAAGTTTATATGATAGATTTTTGAAACCATAGTACGAAAGACTTTATGCTATCCATAGCATCCAAATCCTTTTCTCTCTGTTTATAAAAATAGTAAATTTGTTTATGCTACGGCTGGAACCATTCCCTTTTCTCTCTGTTTAATTCTCATTCATGTTTTTTTTAAATAACAATAAATTTGTTTATAAAAATAGTAAATTTGTTTATGCTACGGCTGGATCCATTCCCTTTTCTCTCTGTTTAATTCTCATTCATGTTTTTTTTAAATAACAATAAATTTGTTTATAAAAATAGTAAATTTGTTTATGCTATGGCTGGATCCATTCCCTTTTCTCTCTGTTTAATTCTCATTCATGTTTTTTTTAAATAACAATACGATAATCTGTTCCGTATATATAAAAATTTTAATTTTTATTTTGGATTAAGATGAAGTAAATTTATGTGTCGTGTTCAGTAACGGTCAGGTGTGACATTATGCATGTAGTGCTTCATGCAGCTATTCTGGTGATCCTAAATTCCAAATTAACTAATACAATTATGCAAATCATTTACTTAATCTTATAATGAATGATTGCACTCTTTCATTTATAATGAATGATCTAAATCTGACTAGTTCGTATGTCTATGAAAGTATATTGTTTTGGCCGCGCAGGTCATTTTGGGAACAAAGTTTCATCAAATCATCTCAACCTTTATGACTATAAATCAAATCATCACATCCTTTAACTTTGATTGATACAAGCTTTGCATCTGTATACTGGTAGTCTATTTTAGTTGCTGATAAATGCTTTACTGGCACATGATGCCTCTAAGTTCCTCGAAATTTAACTGATTCAACATCAATTATGGTCTACAATTTTTAATTAACCATAATTAGGTATCATTTACCTGAGCTGTGCAGAAAGAATTTAAATCACTGTCATTGTCAATTTTTCTGGATATTATAACGGGTTAATTTTATACTATCAATTATTGATAAAAATTAAAATCCAACAACTACCAAAACCAAAAATAACCAGTGCTATACAGAGCCAATTGTGCTATCTGAAATTACAGAAATACAACCAAGGAGAAATAACCACAAAACAACACGTATGACCAGATTTGATATAAAATTAGAAATAAAAGCACCCTTTTGCAGAAATACCCTTTCCAATGGTTTATTTTACCTTTAATACTGCTCATTTGCAAATCTCAACCTTGATGCGTTTAGCTGAACCTACAAAGCACAAACAGGAAAGATAAATCAGCTTTTTAGTATAGAATATACTGCACACTAATCCATAAACCAAGGATTGCTCGCAGGTTTTCAAATTAATATTTCCGTATTTTCTTGTTCTATATTTCTATTTGTTTGCTGAATCATTATACTTATGTTAGATAGCTCTAGATTCCCAATTTATGTGGTCTACTTACCTCAACAGAATGCAAGCATGGTAATAACTAATGAGTAAACAACACTAATCTAATAACATGTTTTTGACAGAAATCAGAATTCATGCATCCCAAGTTCCCAACTACTGCAAGTGTTTAAAATTAAAGCTTAAAAAGGCCAATCTCTCAGTTTTTTATTGAACACTTATCAGTTCGTCACTTTGTTAGTTAATACAAAGAATGATAGAAGTTTCCTATCCATGTTATGATTTAGATAATAAAAACAGGTTGCTCCTTCAGATAGCCATCCCTAAATGGTATTTGCTATTTCTAAATAAAGCCTCAATTAATTAAACCAGAGAAGAACCCACGACCATACTGATATGGTACCAATTTGGTTGCATAGGTGTGTTTTGTAATTATAAATTATTTAAATAGCTACTGACCTTGTGCCTATATTGGTAGTGAAACTGAATGGTGTCTTCTGGTAAGTACCATAGAAAGATTCATCCCATGTGCTAATCTTCACCTTATGAATGTGCTTGAATCTATTCCACTCAGAACCACTTTCTTCTTGGTTTGCCATCTTCAGAAATAACTCCTCACTACACTCAATTCTTAGCTTTTGTGGAATTGTCACCGTCAAGTATTCTGGAAATGCCTTAGCATGGCCGGTTGTCCCTTACTCCACTGCCACTCTTTCCAATTGAACATTTGTCAAAACCTAGTTCACTCAATTTTGGAAATGCGGGCTACTCATTGCCATTGTATCTCTACCTTGGATACCCTCCCAAAAGAAATCTTCTCCCACACTCACAATTGAATATGCATCATTTATGGGAAGACAATCCAAATTGGGGAGTTGGCATACGGGGCAAGCCCCTCAAAGCAAGCACAATTAATTATCTGAATAAATCTCAAATTTGGAAGAGCTGCTCCCAAATTCAACCAATTAGGAAGGTTAATTAGCAGCAACACCAATGTTTTCTCTCAAACCCTTCTCTTCTTCAATCAGCCAATTGACTACCAGCTCAGTATCTTCTTCAAACTTCTCTCACACATGTCATCTAGCACAATAGAGGGATCAGTCTTGCAGCTGATGATCGAGTCCACTCGACAAACTCAATCGGAAGGCCTAGGAAGATTTGTGATTCGGTCAAACCCAGATCAGCCTTTCTCTTGGCAATTACCTCTAGCCTCGAATTGATATTCTTGATTTTGGAACCAGTCTCATGAGCAAAGAACGGATTGCTGAAGCAAGAGTGCAAGAGAACAAACGACAGCCACAACGTGAATTTAAAAAGGAATGGGAACTGGAGCCAGCAAGGTGTTCCTTTGCCTTGATCTGACATAGGTCGATGATGTCATCGGCATCATACATGATATCCTTGAGCTGCATGAGCCACCGCTTGATGGCACTGCTGTTGCTCTGCTAAATCTCAGCATAAGAGGAAAGAGAGATTGGAATGAGTATAGTTGGAGAATGTGGTTCACAAACTAGATTTCTTTAATTAATTCAACTAGGATCAAAGATTACATAATTGGAAAACAAGGAAATGGTGCAGAAATGCTTTTGCTTTGTGCAATGTGGGCACCCATATCTTTCATTCTCTACTTCCTTTGTTGGTATAGAAATTCATTGCTTTCTACAATTAACCATCGTTTTCTTGGCTGGGGTCTTACCAAATTACTGTAGATCCGTCACTGGATGACATCACCGACCTCTGCTGGCTCCAGTTCCTGTTCCTCTTCAAATTATCGTTGTGGCCGCCGTCGTTTGTTCTCTTGCACGCTTGATCGCGCAACCCGTTATTTGTTCATGAGATTGGTTCCAAAATTAAGGATATCAATTCGAGGCTAGAGGAAATTGGTAAGAGAAAGGCTGATCTGGGTTTGATCGAATCACAGATCGCCTTCCGATCGACGAAGGACTCGATCATCAGCCGCCGCAAGACGTTTGAGACCGAAGAAGAGAGGGTTTGAGAAAAAACGTTAGTGTCGCTGCTACAGTGGGAATGGGAGGAGTATAAATGAGAATTCCTATCTCTGAATGATTCCGGACCGTCCGATCCGTTTTGGGACCACTCCAGCGAAAGGATCAGAGAATTGGGGAGGAATTCCGGTTAAATTATTTTTTTTAAGGAAAAGATAAGGGTTTGCCGTTATTTTATATTGATTGAAATTTGTTCAAATAATAAATTAATTTGTAGAAAACTAATTTATTTAATCAATTAATTAATCTACATGCTAAAAAAATGCAAATGAAAATTCATATTTTGAACATGTGTAATTTTTTTTGAGAAATACCACAAGCATAATCTTTCTGAGCAAAAAAAAGAACATCGTCTGATGCGGGTGAAAATGGTATAGATAATATCCGATCCATATTTGACAAATTAGATATGGTTTTACATTCCAATAAACATACGAAATTTCAGAAACTTTTCAGGTTTTCACGTTTTTTCAAAATCTATCCAAAATGCAATTTTTTTTATAGTTTTAGACTGAATTACTGTAATTTTTTTTTGCAGTTTTGAAATTCAAAACCGTAAATATTTTTGCGATTTAAAAAAAAAGGATGAAGAAGAAACCACAATAATTTTTTGCAGTTCCAAACCAATATGAATTTTTTTGTATTTTTCATATTATTTTTTGAATTAAATAGAAATATTTATAATTTATTTATTTTTTGTATTGAAATATTAGAAATATTTTATATATTTCTTTAAAAATAGATGGAATACTATATAATTTGATTTATTAGAAAGACTACTACAAATAATCCGGATCAACATTTTTCATGCCGGTGGCTGTAAGAAAAATTAATCTTTTTTTATGAGTTATTGAAAACAAAATAAAAATGCTTGAATTTTGAGTTATTGATCCCGGTTCAAAAGCCACTTCTAAGTAAAATTTTGTCATCGTTCTAGTAAATTCAATTTCTACAAAGTTGTATCTATTTTTGAAAAAAAAATTAAGTTATTTAATGATTGTTATTAAAAAGGAATTCTCAAAATAGATACAACTTTAAAAAAATTAAATGTACTAGAAGGATCACAATATTTTCTTTTTTACTTAGAAGTCACTTTTAAATCGGGATCAATAACTCACAATCCAAGCATTTTTTTTTTCTAATAACTCATAAAGAAATATATTAATTTTTCTTACAACTGCAAAAAAATCTGGCACGAAAATGTTGATTCGGAGTTATTTGTAGCAGTATTTCTAATAAATCAATTATATAGTATTCCATCTATTTTCAAAGAAATATATAAAATATTTCTAATATTTCAATACAAAAAATAAATAAATTATAAATATTTATATTTAATTCAAAAAATAATATGAAAAATACAAAAATTCATATTGGTTTGGAACCGTAAAAAATATTGCGGTTTCTTTTTCTTTTTTTTTAAACCGCAAATTTCTTTTGCAGTTTGGATAGATTTTAAAAAAAATCCGAAAACCTGGATAGTTTCTAAAATTTCATTTTTTTTGGATATTAATAAAAATTCCGGTATATATTTCCCTTTTATTTGATATTGAAATTGTCTTTTGTAAGAAAATTATTGACGGCCATTTAATAAATTCAATTATTTATTGTAAAAAAATGTAATTTTTTTAAACTAATTTGTTTTCAACAAATAGTACTAATAACAACAATATTAATAGTAATAATTAGTACCAAAAGAGTTAAATTTGAAAGAAAGAATATCTAATTAAAGAAGTTACGATAGAAATATATAAATTTCTCTAATAATAATATTAGTGAAACTTTTATATTAGCATTCATCATTTTCATAGTTCTCGATAGTCTTTTTTTTTGTCAACCTTAGCTTGGCTGCAAGTATATATAGTTCATACTCTGAAACAACCGAAATTTTTTTTAGTTATTATTTCATTAATTTAAAATTAATTAAACACCACTCTAATCAACATAATTTAAAAAATACCACCCACGTTCACTCAATTCGCATATCAAATCTGCCTTGTGTACATTCTGAGAGAGGACACCAATTTAATGCGCGGTCTTAAAAAAGAGCACCGCTTGATATCTCAGCTGGGTGCGCACCATTTTTTTGAGTTGCCACGTTTGACGTTTCTCAAAAATTTGAATCTCACAGACACATTTTGACCAAAATTTGCATTTCATTAACATCGATTTTTTTTTTAATTGTTCTCGCTCACTCATTGCCACGTTCAAATGAAAAAAAAAAGATAGTCTATTATGTTCTTTAGTTGGATTACTCAATCTAACTTGAAGACAAAAAAAATATCAACTAACCAGTGCAGTAATGTTCGGTTTATTTGGTTGAATATTCCTATTCGGTTGCAATTCAAATAGAAAATCTATATACAGTTTAGAGCATATTGCCGGTTTAGAATATATTAACAGTGGTTTACATACCACATATTACTGGTGTAGAGTATATTACCGATATAAAGTATATTAATAGTGATAAAAATATCAATTTATAATACATTAACAGTGGTTTATACCACAAATTACCGTATACTTGATTTTATATATGAATTATCATTTAAAATCCATATATATAAGTCTGCATATGTGGTATACAGTAATTTTTCACATATCACATATAAATTGAATATTAAAACATTGCAACTAACACATAACTCATTGTACCTGTACCCAAAAAAAAAAAACTGGTGCATGCTCTCAGTTGGAGCAACAATTGATGCGCATCCCCAGTGTGTGCACCGAATTAGTGCCCTCTCCTAGAATGCGCACCAGTCAAATTTGATGCGCACTCTGAGAGCATGTGGGTGGTAACTCTATGAATTTGAGTGGTGATTAATTCTGAATTAATGAGGTGGTAACTACAAAATTTCTGCTGAAACAACACCAACACAACCCTTTATAATCAGCTCAACCTAAAATAGTGGCCCCAAGGCCCAAGCCCATAACTACTAAAATAAACGAATTAGAAGTTAATTAAAACTGGCCCAACCATGACCCGACTTCGCTAACCCGTATTTAATTGCTTCCATTGCCAATGGGTCCCATCTTCAGTTCCTTCTCTACTTCTACGTCTAATACCACTTCCCGATCTTGGCATGCATCTGAAATGGCGAATAGTAGTAGTGAGACAAATGAGAAGAAAAAGTGTCGAATCTGGTGGCCAGAGCAGTTATCGCGACTCGAACCCAGATCTTCTCCCACCACCCTTCACAGCCTCTTGTTCGGTTGGTGCTTTAATAGCGCAGATACTCTCGATTTAGTTGTAGCTTCGCGCATTCCTTTGGGTAGAGTTTCAGCATCTTTCACCCGACTTGATGATCTTCAGGTAATTATTATATGCTCATTTAGTTTAATTGTAGTTCTTTTATGTGTTTCCCGGTTACTGGTCCAGTTGTATCAGAGTGCCGCGCCCTGGAATCATTTGGATAATTTGTAACCTAGATCTGGCACCAGTCTAATGCATCATTGGAGACATCGATTTAAAACCAGGGGTTCTTTTCTGGTAGAAATCGAGCTTGTTGCTTTCATTTATGCTCTTTCAAGCTTAGTGTTGTATGGAGGTCTGTTAGAATGATTTCTAGTAACCACTCCTTTGTGTTACCAGCATAATTTTTTTTAATAAATTGGCAAATGATTCATTTTTGTACTTCTGACATATAGAGGGTATACCTAAATGTCATTGTGTATACATCAGAAATAGAGAAATAAACCATTTGCCTCGGAAACTGATCAATGAAGATGGACATTTTTCTTAATAGGCTACATATTTTGTATCTTTTAATAGGGTAAAATGGGCATTTTATAAATTTCAAATGAGCTTTAACAGAATAGGTAATAAAATGGGTAAATTTGTGGGTTTTTTAAATTTAGAAAGGTAAAATTGATATTATGAATTTTAGAGGGGGGAATACGTATTTTTAAAGTTTTTGAGGGGTATACATGAAACTCCCTCAACTTTTAATTATAAAAAAAAAAAATTCAGTTTTTGGGTTTTTTTCAGTACCTGTACCTCTCAGCTGTGATGATGGTAAACAGTTGAACTAGTAACAAATAGTTTTTAACTCTCTTTTGAAATTTGTGTAAAGTTCCTTGTTAACATTTCAGGAAGCCCTTACTTTGATAAATGGGAAGATGCCTTACCGGCTCCAAGATAAGGCATTGTTCACACTTGTTGGCTGTTGCACCATGCGAAAAACCACATTTGCATCAGAAAAGGAACAAAATGGAGATGTTAAAGAAGGTTATTCAGAATTTCATAGGGGTATTCTTATAAACAGTGGTTTTTGGATCGAGATATTACTCAGTGAATCAAAAAGTGTATCTTTTGGCAACGGAGGTGCGATAACTGTGCCAGTGGTTCACAATTTGCAAATAGGCGCTGTTTTGTTTGAAAATTGTGATTTCCACGTATGTAAGTTACGAAACTTCTCTTCTATTTTTTACTTGTGTAATTATATGTTAATTTTTAATACTTCTGTTATTCATTGAATGAATTAAGTACGGGAACATCTACTCTTTTTTATTTTGTTTAATTTTATTAAACATTTTTTCAGGTTATATTTTACGAAATTCCTGCATTGGGGAAAGGCCATTATAGTCTGAACCCTTGGGGAATTTCACAAGAAAAGAGATCTGCTCTTAAAAAACCAAGGTGGATTAAAGACCTTGAGAATAAACCGCTAGTTGTCGATTTGGTATGGTTTCAATCTTTGTAGTTCATTAGAAATTAACCTAGCTTTCATTGCGAATTTTCACTTTTCTATGTTCATCCGTGAAGGAATCAGTTATTTTGGCGCTTAATTGTTCAAACTATGCTAAGTTGTCTATTGAGGAGCAAGCTCGGATCACTAGACCAGTACCACATTCCTTCCTTGTTACATTGTAATTTTTTTCCTCAAATATGCCTGTTTATACTTTTTATCTGTAAATATATAGTGCATGGCTACAATTATGACTCTGTTAGTTCATTTGTGGCATGGTACCAGCATATCAATATCTAGACAGTATAGTACATGACAAAATTAAGACTGGTACAAGTTAGGTACCAGAAACATGATACAGACATTGAGACAAAATATTCCAAAATAGACTATTGGTTTTTCTTTCCTCTATGCTTATTGTTTTTTCAAATGCTATGCAGATCTGATGTGGTTTGGCATTGTGTGGCTTTAAGCGTGGCTTCCATATCAACTGTTGTATACCTCTTCATTCAATGGTCCCACAAGCTTCTTACTTGCAACTATGGGAAGGGACTATTATTCCTAGGAAAATTGTTTCCTTACTCCTGCAAAAATGTTCACATTAGGAGCTGTCAATTTCTCTATTGGCCAGTTATGCTACAAAGTAAGACTTATAGGTATAATAATTCTCTCTCTTATTGTAGATATGGTGTCAGACATGTTATACCAGATTTTAGTTATTGTCTGAGATGATCTTACACAAATTGGCTGATTTCAACTTTCAAAAAAATCAAAAGACAAATTGGCTGATTTCATACAGGTATTATACCAAGTGAGATTATAATTCTTTTACTTTGCACTGGTATTATCTTAATATTTTTATTATTATTTGTTATTTTTGTGCAGTTTGTTTCCAAATGTAGAATTCAGCCATAGGTCTTCATTGCAGAAGCACATTCTTTGGTCGAGCATTTCCACAGATATTACCTTTGGAATTCTGCTTTCAGTTTTGTTATTTACAAATACCAAATTAATTTCAAAATGGATCTTCTCAGTTTCCCATACTTTTACCGAAAGTGTTCTACGGTCAGGTTGTGTGTGGCTGATGGGTGTACCAGCTGGGTTCAAGTTAAATACCGAATTGGCCAGGGTTCTTGGCATGGCATCACTAAATGCAATTCAAGTTTACTCGACAATTTGGTATTTTATTGGAACTAGTATTCTGGGGCATATAATTGTAACATTTGTAATCACGGGAGTTACTTTTGGTGCAACTTTGCAATTTTCACTGTTTGTGGATTTAGTTAACCTTGCTACATTACATGTGGCTAGTCTTCACTGGTTGGTCTCAGTTTTATACTCTGGGCAAATTCAGGCTTTGGCATCTCTCTGGCGCATTTTTAGGTAATACTGTATTGGATCTTATGAAAATTCTAAAGTCAAGTGTAATGTTAAAAGGACTTCATTTTCTAAAATAAAAAAGTAGGATAATGTTATTGTTTTTTTCATTTTCATTTTGAAGCTTCAAATATACAAATATTTTGGCTGAAATGTATTCAGATTTGGAGAAATAATTACATCTGAAATTTCTCTAAAATTACTTGCATTTTTTCAGGTGATTGAGGTTATGGTACTTTGCAATGCACATATCAAGTGGTACTGTGGATTCATATCTTTGTTTCTAAAATTCAAACAGTCGGTCTAAACCACTCATCATGATCTCCATATGAAAGTGTAGTTGGAGACCAAATTTTATATATTTTTAAATTATTTTACTATTTTTTAGATAGATAGAAAATCACTACTTTTTTATGGTCCGGAATCTATAGATCAGGTGATCTACCAATCTAAAAAAAATAGTAAAAAGATTATAAAAAATGTAAAAAATTCTCAAAGTTATTTTCATATGAAGATCATATGTTGAGCGGTTCAAATCGATTGTTTGGACATTAAAAATGAAGAAATTAATCCATAGTAAAGCTTGATGTGCTCATTGCAAAGTACCATAGCCTCTCTCTCTTTTCAGCTAGGTGCAAATCCTTATTGTTTCCTTTCTTACTCGTGTTTCTGATCCCAACATCTGTTTTAGAATGATAAATCCTAGTCCACCCCCCTGCCTTCATTTTTGTTCCATAATATTTCTTTACAGTTGTAGTAGATGAGTTTCCAAAAATTTCCAGGCTTTCTTTACGATTTTTTTTTCTTAGTTTAGGAATAAAATTAGAACTGTCCTTTTTCTCCTTCATAAAAAAGTTACACTTGATGATCCAACTTCTAAAGCTGATATGTCTTTAAATTTTTTTGTATTATAGGGGGAGGAAATGGAACCCGCTTAGACAGAGGTTAGACAGCTATGATTACACTGTTGAGCAGCACGTAGTGGGCTCCTTGATATTTTCACCCCTCCTTTTGCTTCTCCCCACCTCCTCTGTTTTTTACATCTTTTTCACCATTTTAAGTACCATAATTACCCTTCTGTGCATCTTCATAGAGGTACTTATCTCTGTTATGTATGTGACCCCTTATTATGAAATCTTCCTTTGGGTCATGAACAAGAGGAGATTTCCTTCTGGTTTTTGGTTCAATAATGTATCTCTATCAGATGAGGTTGTGGTTTCTTCTCTCCATAGTAATCATGCAAAACTAGGTACTATTTTCATTTGTTGTTTGTTTATTTATTTTATTTCATTACATACCTTTTACTCTTGATAAATTTTTCTTATAATTCATGTATGCATTTGTTGCAGGGAAATTAATTGGACCTCACTACAAAAAAATGTTTTCTAGGGCTTCTTCATCTTTTGCTAAATCAATGGCGTTTGGTGTGCTTACTGGTCATAGGTAACATACTTCTAGTATTTTAATCTTGCCTTTTATCATTAAAAAGTAAAAATTCAAAGATTATACTTTTCAGAATTACTCATTTGCAAAATTAATAATCTATAAGATGATTTATTGTGAAATAGGCATCTTCAAGGGATTCACTTGAGAACATCACATGTAGAAGTATTTATTTGTTTCTTCTTCATTGTCTCACCCCTTAATACAATTAATTGGTTTTTTAAAACAGAATACCTTCAAATTTGAACACAAGAATGCCACCCATCAATCCATGGATGAAATTAGGTTTCAATGAATATTGGAATTTATGTTATGGCTCAATTCTAGCATTGAGATCCGTGCAAAAGAAAGAATGTTCTTGCTGAAGTAAAGAACATAGCATACTTTGACTCTAATACATTCCTTTATGTGATGTCAGTTAGGAAATTGACGATTTAGGGATAGTTGTCTTCTCTTTTCATTTTATTTCAGGGGATATCTTCGATCTTTTATGTACTTTGTTTATTTTGAGTATTACTTTCTAAATGTAATATGCAAATATTATTGTTGTTTTTAATATCATTTTTTTTTTGTTCTGGATTGTTTACTCAAAGCTAACCTTGTTAAGGCCTAAGATTATTTTTACAGTACAGACAACTGAATGTACGTACCATATATATTGTGTACATATATATGGACATCTTGTATTTTATTTTACGGTTGGAGGACTCATGAACAATTTCTTTGAGAATAAACTCCAACACGTCTTTTACATAATAACAATTTCTGTTCATATTTTTAATTAATTTAGACCGTATTTTTTATGTAAGATCATCAAAACTTATTTATACACTCTAAATTATGTCTATTATATGTTCATAAATTTATTCTTGTAAAATCAAATGGATAACACTAATATTGTGTATAAAAATCACATTGAATTTAATTACAGTTTGTTTTGGTGCCTATTCATCTTTTTAATCAATTTCGTTTTTTTTTAATATAGTTGTACGATCATCAAAACTGAAAGATAAATCATATCTTATGTCTTTTTGCATATGCATAGAATTCTTCTTGAATGTATTTATAGTGTTTGAGGTTGTCTGATCATGTTTTTATTCAATTTAGGTCTCATTATATACTTTAAATTGTTTATTACATATTCATAAACATACTCGTTATATACAATTAATATTATGCTTAAAATCACCTTGTATTCACTTGTAGTGTTTTTGGTTGTAGTTCATAATTTTAATCACTTTAGTCTTTCTCTTTCTCGTTTGTGTCCGAATTAAAATGTTTAGGATCAGAATTAATTAACCCTCCTAAATTCTGAAATTAATATAATATTTTTGTAAATATTTAGTTTAGAACTTCATTTTCAAAAACCAAAAAGAATCGGGACTTGCCCCCATCCCCTCCCGAATTCGCATCCTTTGAGATATCACATATTTTGCCGGACATTTTGGAAAATCTCAACCATTCTGCACGAATCTGAAAGCTCAAATAATACTGTTATCCCCGAATAGGTACGGGACACATCAATCACCAAATTTTTTTTATATACCATAATAAAAGAAAATAAACTAAAATACTTATGTTTTGGGAAATTCCATATTTATTTAGTCTGCGGCTCCATTTTGGGGTGGGGGGGAGGGAGGACCGTAGAGCCAATTTGCGGTTTCACTGTGCATGTTACAAAAATCCAAAACACCTCCTGCGGCCCGCTAAGTGGGACTGCAGATTGACTCTGTGGTCTGAGTAAACGTATAATTCCCCAGTGTTTTTTTTTTTTTTTTGTTTTTGTTTTTGTCGGTGGTATACTAAATATGAGATATCTCAGAGACTTAGAGGATACGCACTTGCCCCTCCCTAACTTAAGTATAACATAGTTCTACCGACTACAATATAACTACTAAAAACAATTAAACAAAACAAGATGACTCGATATTTATACAAAATAATATCATTACATTATATAAAAATAAATTTTCTTGAAGAAAATGTTGTACTTAGGTTGGCTTGGTTATTTATTTATTCATTTATTTATATATATATTTTATTATTATTATTATTATTATTATTATTATTATTATTATTATTATTATTATTATTATTATTATTTTGAGTAAACGTTGGAGGTCTAATTAATTTATCCAACTATTTAATATGAGGAGACATCCAATTACACTTTTTTTGGTGACACCGAATTGTACTCTTAATTTTCATTCAAAGTTCAAATAGTCAATCCAACCCGTTCAACATAATGGATATATTAAAATGTGCTTACAGATCAAATTTTATATTTTTTTTGAATTTTTTTTACTATTTATTAAGTATTTAACAAAATTGCTATATTCAGACCATTGCATTTTTGTACCCATCTTAATATATAGTAAACATATTAAAAAAAATTGTAAAATTTGATTTGCAAGTACATTTTAACATATCTATCATGTTGAACGATTTGGATCGACTATTTAGACTTCGAAAATATAGAGTGTAATCCGGTGTCACCAAAAAAGAGTGTAATTGGATCCCTCCTCATTTAATATTCATATAGGATTTTCATCCAGATTTCGAAACTGCGACTCATAAGGAGGGCGTTGTCTTTGTCACTGGACCAAAGACCAAGTCTCAAATTGGCTTGGTTATTAATTAATCAAACTTATTTTATTAAATTCAAGTTTGGCTAAGTTATTTTTGTGATTTCAAACAGTTGATTTAAAGTGCTCAACATGTTCTCCATGTTATAATGTGTTTGTTGACCAAATTTTACATTTTTTGAATTTTTTTACTATTTGAAAAATCACTGTTTACCCTTCAAATAAAAAATCCATAAACTTTAAAATCATGTCAGATGAGTCGGATAGATTGTTTGGATTAATTGAATTACACTTACATCCTTAATATCATGGTAATTTTTTTCTATCAGATGAGGTAAAAATATATTGTGTTATTACATACTACATATTCATCAAATTAAGTTTCAGAATTGACATATAATTACAAATAAATATTGTAAAATCGAGTAATTAAGAGAATGAATTCTATATTTGATACATCGAATGAAACTTAGTTGTTGAAAATCACAATTTTTCTTTTGCAATATGACAATAAAAGGAGTATCTATATAAATATATTATGTTTCATTCACTTCGACAAATTGAGAGTTGTTATTGGCACACTCTAAATTTTGAGAGTATTTTTAGAATATGTGTTGTTATGAATTTTAAAACTAACGGTCAAATAAATGGTCTAAAAAAATTGCATAAATAATTGGCACATCCAGCACCTCTGTTCACCAAAGTCAACTAAAATTAGAAAGAAGAAGATAATCAGTTTTATAATTTTTTTACTATATATATAACATTGACACTAATTTGAATCAATTAATTATATCCAACAGCAAACTTAACTTCACAAAATGATGGCATCAAACATGAATTATCGTTCTCCTTCAGTTATTATCTTACTTCTCGCATCGTTTATTTCTCTTCTCCATTTCAACAATGCTTCTGATCTTGTATCTTCAACCTGTAGTAAAATTGCATCTGCTCACGATACACAAGTAAAGAGAGATTTCTGCATAACAACCTTACAATCTGATCCAAAGAGTGCATCAGCCAATTTAACCGAACTCCGTGACATGCATCACCATAAGACTTGCTCTGAAAAAATTAACAGCAGTAGTGTCACAATTGAAAGATGAAGGTTCAAACAAGACGGATGGTAAAATCAAGATGGATTAATTATAGCTGCTGTGAACGAGCGTATAGTAGTTGCATATTGATGGTTCTAAATGCAGTTCCTGATGAAATTATCAACAAACAATATATAAATGACATCAGAAATGATATCACTACGGTTTGCAGTGCAGTGGATGACTGCAATACTTATTGCGACGACATAGACCAATCAATTCTGGACAAACTGGCTATGGATCATCAAGCTTTAAAAGCGCTCACTACAATGGTTGTTGATTTATTTGATGCAACTTCTGTTTGAGGTAAGTTAATTGGCGAGGCAGCACGGGGATCTACATTCCCTAAGTCACTCTATGATTTCAAAATTTAAATTATGTATACTGAAATTTAATTAAATTTATTTTTTTTAATTCTTTTTTATAATCTAGTGGTTATAAATTATCACAAGTCTACTTCTAACTTAGTGGTTAGAGCTTATTTTGTGATTGTAAAGAGCTTGAATTTAATTCCCCTATCATAAATTTCTAGTTCTTTCCCAGTGAGGTGGGGTATATACACACCATCGGCTCCAATATGTGATTAATTTGTACGGTTAATAAATGTTGAATTTATTGATTGAGTATCTACTATATTTTGTATTACAAAAAAAAAAAAATCATATTATGTATATACAAACTACAAAGATTGACAAAAATATATATATGAATGTACTTTAGTTAGCTTGTTACTCTCGATCTGTATTTGTTGGTCTATTGATCGAGTTTATTATATTAAATTTAATATACGCTGAGAAATAATTCTGAGTGCAAAAAATATAGACAGTTAAAAATGTGGCATCTGTAAGTGTTAATTCCGTTATCTAAGTTTCAACTATATAAACTTGTTTCCGAATTTTTTTAATTACCATTAAAAAATATATATATACAGAGTTATAGAGAGAGAGAGAGAGAGATGGGCTGTGCTGCATTGCAATGCATGAATCCCCTCATGCATTGGACAATAAATCATGGATTTAAGTCCAAACAACCGATCCGAACCGTTCATCTTGTTCTTCATATTAATATGTGCTTGGGGACCAAATTTTACATTTTTTGAAATTTTTTTACTATTTATTAAGCAATTTTTAAAGTCGCTGATCTGATGGTCCAGAAAATTTTACTGTTTTTTACTGTTCACAGCAAAACAACAATTTTCAAAAATACTTAATAAATAGTAAAAAAATTCCAAAAAAAATGTAAAATTTTGTTTCCAACCACATTTCAATATGGATTAAGTATCTAACAGTTCAGATCGGTCGTTTAGACTTTAAATATGTAATTTATAGTGCAATGCATGAGGGGGTCTATGCATTGCAATGCACCATAGCCCATCTCTCTCTCTCTATATATATATATTTTTTTTTTACGTTCCGGATATTATCTGCGCACCTCATAGATGTGTTATATATGTATTATCTACACAACAATTTTTGTAGAATTTGATCATAGTTGGTATATAGTTTGAGAGTGCGCGCATATAATATATGCATGTCATTGCTTGGGTGCATAAATAATAACTGTGTTCCGGATAAGAATGAAATTTTTTGAAAGGAGGAATTTATACATGATATCCCTCTAAAATTTTAAAATTATGTACTTTTTTTTAGGTGTGTCTAACTCTGTATATTCTTTTTTTTTAGGTGGTAACTAAAAAAATTGAAATTGTTTAGAACTTTAGATCCATCTATCAGACTCAATGCCACTGAACTACCAGTAGGATAGGAAGACATACAATAACAAAAATAAATAACAGTATAAGACATTAAAATATAGTAAAAGAAAATAATACTTGCTTCAATTAAATAAAATATTAAAATATTCAACATTAATGGACAAGAAGTCAATACCCGAACCATTCATCCTTGCTCCTTAGAGAGAGAGAGAGAGAGAGAGAGAGAGAGAGGATTATGGCAGCAAGGAAAGAAAATGGATGGTGCGTTCTTGACTCCCCATTTTCCATATAAAAAGAAAAACTAAATGGGAAAAAAACTAAAGGGAATGAAGCCCGGGTGTAATAAAACACTGCAATTCATGCATCAGAACTCCAGCACCAAAATCAAAAGCCAAATTTAGAGAGACCTCATCTCTCCTTGCATGCTTCCAACTTATTGGTGTTATTTAATTACCAACTTGGTCCATTCAAGTCAAGGCTGCCTTTATCCGCTGAACTGTGGTGTTTATGAGAGAGTTCACTGTCGATACCGACTCGACATTCAGCTTTGCTGATGGTAAACTGCTCACCAATATCTGAAACGCCACCGTTACTAGAGACCCGTATGTATTTCCTGTTAAGTTTGAGCTTGTTGAGGCCCCATAGGTTGATCCAGGGACCCTCACATTTGGCAAAATTGTGAATCCCGATGAGGGTTGAAGTGGGATGTTCGATGGATCCTCACCGCTCATCACAATGTTGATGTAATTGAATTCAATTGGTGAATAAACTACTAATGAACCCGATGCATCAGTGCATGTCTCTTGTAGAATTAACATGCTGTTCTGACTTGTATTCAAACCCTATTTGTTTGCAGAACATGAATTAAACATAACAAGTATAATAATTTCATATATATGCAAGACTATTTGTTTTGCCTTTGAATTTTATCTACACTTACACGAAGGAGAGAAATGCAGTTTCCTGCATTAGATCCACATGCCATGCTAGTGACCTCATGCACCGGGTTGCCGCTAGAAAGAACATCCCACTATGAAAAATTCAAAACAATAAGTCAACAATGTTAACAAAAAATTATTACTATTAAATAGGATTTAAGTAAAAAAAGTGACACTGGATACGGGTATTGAAGTAGGAAACCTGAGAACGCTCGTCTTTTAAGAAATTGAAGACCCTTTCGCATGAAACGGGAAGCCATATAGAGGTGGCGGCACAAAGAACTACACCACTGGGTTGGCCGGGCCCACAGCTCCGGTGAACTGTAACCAGTACACTGTCATCATTTACACCCGATATGGCTGTCCACCTGTGCATTTGCGAGGCACTCAAACTGGCACAAAAATTGTTCACCATTTTTTGTGACAGCTTCATCATGCTCCTCTTACCTTCTGGAGTCACTGCAAATTAATCATAATTAAAGCTAAAATTAATAAATAATCATGTCTAATTCAAAATTCAAAATCTTTTAAATAAGAGATAATTACCTCCCCTAATGTCTCTTGGTGAATTTGCAACAGCCGCAAGGCAAGAGAACCATTCACAAGTTCTCTGTAATGTCACAAGCCACCGGTGCGCACCAAATGCCACACCACTTATGACAAGGTCACGGTATAGTTGATGAACCAGATTTCTGTCTTCAATCTCCATGTGCTCCACCCAAATAATCTAAATCACAAAATGAAAATTAATCAACATAAATAATATAATGAGAATTAATAAACAAACGAGCATGTAGAGTTTGATAAGATTGCAAGTTTAATTTGTGGCTTCACCTTGGAATAGCCATTGGGAATTTCTTGAATGAGACAGCCTGAGGGACGCCGTCTTGTGCTGGAAGGGGTTGCGAACTGGTTATCTCTCGATAAATCAACTGACACATCAGCTATTGCCCACAAACCCTGCTCTATCTGCTGGCAATAGCGCAAGAAATATAACTCCCTTGTTGGCGCTACCGGGGAAAGCACATGCAACTCTTCACACATCTACATTAAAAAATGTCAAACACAAAATAATTTTTCTTTCAACATTTATTGCAAGATAATATGAGATGTAGGGGTGCAAGGGCCAGATATTATCCGACCGTATCCGAAAATTAGACACGGATATCAGTGCAAATACGGATATGATTTTAAAAATTATATCCATATCTAAATACTAGATATATATATGATATAGTTTAATATTATTAATAAAAACATTATATATAATTCATTATTATAAAAAGCAAATATCCGTATCTGTTTAATATCTGATCCATATCCGTATTTGTCTAATATCTGATTGGTTTGAACCCCTGATGAGATGATAGTAATTAAGTAATTCAATTAATACCAAATGCAAAGACCCGCTCCTCCCAGTCAACCCGTCAGCGAGTATATCTACCGTTCCTGCCTTGGAGACGATAGTAGGGAAGAACTCAATCCACTTGCTCTGCAAATACAACAGATACAAGAATAAGAAAGGCAGCTACACATATTTTACATTTTATAACCTATATATACAAAATATTGAAAAAATAATAGAAAGACTTACTGAATCCAAGAACACATCAACCAAAGAAGTGGCATTCATACAGACCAACCCAGAATCTCTCGAGGCCTCAATTCCAAAATCGGGGCCCCGAAATTGACTGCCATGTTTTGGGAACAGATTGTCATACACATCTAGACTAAGGACTTCACTTCCTTCTCCCAATTTAACCCACAAAGGCTCTTCGCTCTGAGCAATTTTGACAAGCTCATCCATTGCCGCGGCCGCCATTTCAGCCATGATCGGCTTCTCCATCTCTGAAATGGCTGTAGGGAAAGAAAATGCCATATTTGATGAACCTCCGGTGAGAAGATCAAGGTCGAGGGATGGACCCACTGATAGGTTCCGGAGGCCTCCTACTGTGAGATCCAATGAAGAAAAAGACAATGTTGGTGGAAGTTGCGTCATTGGCCTCCCCATGTAGTTTGATGTCAAGCTAGAGACTCTATCCAACTGCATTTTTGAATTATGAAGTTTAAAACTCATACGTAGAAGGAGAAAAGATATAAACTAATTACTTTCCCGAGTAAACTAGGATGTGCTCTACTCACGAAGCTCCTGGTGAGCATAAATCCAAACTATTGAAACCGATATACTTTACGACAAATTCAAATCATTGAAACCAATCTCCTTTACGAGTGATGCATTTATATGCAAAATTTTAATAGTTTCGAATTTATTAAGTATAAAGTCTAGAGGTAAAAAAAAATGAAGATTTACAAGTTACTTTACTGCATTCATTTTTCTTTATAATTTTTACCGCTGAACTTTGTACTAAATGAATTCAAAAATTTATAAATTTTGCATGTGCATGCATCATACATTAAGTAAATCGCTTTCAAAAGTTTGCATTCATCGTTTGAAACAATCCGATGGATTTTGGAGTTACGCTCACCAACACCTCTTAGTGAGCATAGCATACACTAGCTTTACTCTACTTTCCCAAGAACTCCAAAACTTATCTAATTGACTTCAAACATCAAATCTAAATCGTTGAAACTAATCTAAATCACAAGTAATGTGCTTACATGTCAAATTTATTAATTTTTCAATTAATTTAGTACAAAGTCAAATAGTTAAAAAAATGATAAAAAATGAACGAACTAAAATTAACTTGTAAACCTTCTTTTCTTTTACCTCTTGAGTTTATACTAAACTAATTCAAATATTTATAACTTTGACATAAAAACGCATCATTCGTAAAGTAGATCGGTTTCAACAATTTGGATCATTGTTTGAAGTCATTCGGATAGGTTTTGGAGATAGGCACACAGCTCACCAAAGGGCTTGGTGATCTTAAGAGCACCCTAGTTCTACTCACTTCCCCAATTAAGTATTAAAATAAGAAAAATGAATAACCTCTTCTTTCAGTCGGGTATTCTCCATTCGCAGCTTCTGCTCGTCAAAGTAGGAGTCGTCGGGGATGGGAGGAGAACCGCAATGGGGACATGATACTTTCTTCAATGCCTCGCGCATGGCAATGTTTTCGCACCGGATTTTGTCATTCTCTGCTCGAAGGAAGCAGTTGTCGGCTCTTTCGTGTTGTGTCTATGAAAAATTCAGGTACAGAGTAAAAGAAGAACAAAAGAAAATAAAACATAAGTCAAAATAAAAAGGGATCAGCATAGAGAATGGAAATTTTCTTTTGATTTTGCCATCAAATTTCCATTTCTTATATTTTACAAGGTTATTATGGGTATAACCAATTGATTTATGTAAAATAAAACTTGCTTCTTATCTGTTTTTAGGTGGCAAGAAATTGGAAGTTATTTATCTGATTGTCATTAATTTTGTTTCCCAATAGATATATATAAATGCTAATCACACAAAATATTTGATTTACTGATACAATTCAAAATGGGGCAGTCAATTAGGATGGTTAATCATGATTAACAGTACCCCCAATAGTAACAAGCCCTTTGAGAAGTTCTTTTTTCTAATGTTTTAGTCTCTCTTTTTCTCTATTAATATATCTGTTCATGCTTTGAGTAACTATGCTCGGACAAGGATTATTTACTCGGTTCATGTCAGTAGTAGACATAGCTGGTACACTGTTACTGTATGATTCATATAATTCATATAATTCATAAGGTGATGAATCAGGCCTAATTTGAAGAACATAAATATCTAAATTACAAAACCATTACCCCAAAATTCTACCAAATTAAACACATAAGAGTAAATACAATGAAAAGAACAAGATTAATAGTACGTGTCTAATAACATTTTGTACTAATAAGATCAAACACAGACTGAACAAATCAACATTATTTTTATATAAACTAGTTCTGTTTATAATTTAAGATAAAAGCCATAAATATCGGAAAAAATTTCAATTCATTTTGTTCATTGTTCCTTGTTTCAAGAGACATATTAGAATCACACAAAATGTCTCTGATTTTAGTGTTTTATCAGTTATTTCATGGAACAGGTACAGTCATATACCAGTACTGAGTAGCAAATAGCAGCCCCTGCATGATTTTTATGATTCTGTGTCGAGCAAAAAGAGAGAAACCAGAACAAAATGGAGCAACAATCCCTACTGTGAAAATTATCATTTTTCAATTAGGCCTTGTTGTTCTGAAATATTTATGCAGGTGGTATCTAATAACAAAAATAGATATGAAATAAAGAGTGAGGCTATGGTATATGCATATTACACAATAATGGCCCACACTATGGACTCATATCTCCATTTTTAAAGTCCAAATAGTCGATCTGAACCGTTCAACATGTTCTTCATATGAAAATGTACTTGCTGAGTAAATTTTACATTCTTTTAGAATTTTTTACTATTTTTTTAGATAGGTAGAAAATCACTTGATTTTGAAAATTCTGGACCATCCAAAAGCAGTGGTTTTCTACCTATCTAAAAAAATAGTAAAAAGTTTCTAAAAAATGTAAAATTTGGTCTTAAAGTGTATTTTCATATGAAGATCATGTTTAACGGTTCGGATCGACTATTTGAACTTTGAAAATAGAAATATGAGTCCATAGCACAGGTTAATCAATAATATGCATATTACCATAACCTTATTCCAAAAATAAAGCAACCAACTATAATTTTTGCTAATAAAATCATTTTCATAATACCTAGCATTAACTCACAATGTAAGGAACAAGGGTAGAATCGAAAGGGCAAAGCCGATGTTACCTTCATCTGTGTTCTTCTGTTTTGGAACCAGAACTTGATCTGGCGAGGATCCAAACCCACTTCTCTGCTGAGATGCAACCTCTGTTTCTCGTCTGGATGGGGACATTCCTTAAACATCCTATAAATATGAGAAAATATCAACAGTGAATCACAAAAGGAACAAAAATACATACAAATTATAAGAAATTGTATTGAAATGAAAAGACTAGAAATATACGATTCGAGTAGCTGAATTTGACGGGGAGTATGCCGGTGATAGCGTTTTTTCCTCTTATTTCCATTCGACCAATTATCTGGCTCTTCGCCGAAATCCATCATTTATTTTTCTGGTAGATTCTAACTAAGAAGAAACCTCTCTATTACTGGAGAAGAGAGATGGAATCAAATCTTCAGACCCAAGAAATAATACTGTCTACTATATCAGCAAATGAAATATACAATAGGATTTATATTTCCTATAGTAATTCCTTCCAAATATCTAACTTAACAACTTATTTTAACAAGACCAACTTCAACTTTTTTCATACAAAATTTACAAGTATGTATACCAGTGCATAATTAATACTGGATAAATTGGGCTATACCCTACCATTTCTAATTTCATTCAATATATATACTTCTTTGAATAATAAGATGGGTTGTGATATGTTAAAGCCTCCAGATTTCACATGGGCTGTCTTTAATACAAATCGAGATAAAGAGGCTGTTTAGATGTCCATAGTTGTACTTTTACAGTAGGTAGGTAGGAATCATAAATTTGAACTACAGTATTAATAAAAGCTCATCTCTGTTTGGATGCATGGGATAGTAAAGAATTTGGGAAATAATCTAGCCAAACTATAAATAATATATTGCAAGAATAAGACAGGAAAATATTTTGAAGAAGAAATTGCCAAAAAATTGTGTACGAGTTATTTCCTATGATAACTTTTTGCATATTGTTATTTAAGAAACAAAAACTTTATAAATGAAGAACAAAATTTGGCTAGAATGGGCATTAGGTTGATTGAATGGAAAAGAAGCTCTCATTTTAAAAGTATTATATAAATATGGAAAACAATTAGCCATTATCATTCTTAACAAATTTTCTCAGTTAAGCTAAACTAGAAATAATTATGCCCAAGTAAGAAAGAGAGAACAAAAACTATCAAATAAATTTATAAAAGAAGTTCCTAAATGATAGGTGTAGGGAAGAATAAAAGAACTAGGAGGCAAAATAAGTACATTAAATTCCATTGTTGGAATGAAATAATCAAAATCCCCAACAAGAAAAATGAAGCGTCATTGTTACTTTCCAATGTCAAACAAAAAAAAACAAATATTTAACTGAAATGTCTTAATTGATACTCCAAAAGCATAACCAACAATCTCTTTAAAACATGAGAAAACAAATTGTTAATGAATTTAATTACTTACCCAAAAGGAAATGATTGAGAGAGATGTAGGAATGAGAGGCAGAGAGAAAGAGAGAAGTGTGGTCTGATTGCCAGAAAAAAGAGAATAGAAGAGAGGCTTTTAAAGGATGCATAACTGAAGGAGACTTAAATGAATTGCTTTAATAATATTTACCGTTTATTTCTTGATTTTGGCTTTTTTGGAGTGACACAGCTGGAGCCATTTAAGGCGGGACACGAAGCAAAACTTCTCGGGTTCGGATCTTGGATCTTAATTTATTAACCCGTTAGACATCTGAGGCCACTAGTTTGGCTTATTGGTATGATGCATGGAGGCCGATACCACTAAGATCTCTTAAGGATGGTAGACAAAGACCGATCAAACAGACAATCTCACTTAGGGAGATGATGACTCGATGGCCTATGGTACTATCTCATGATATGGAGGATACACCTACTTTCATTGATACTGGGGATGAGCTTACATGGAGATGGAGTAGTAGAGTATATACGTCAGCTTCTATATATACTATTCTCCTTATTGGTGGTAGAGAGCAGTGGCCACATGCATCACTTTGGCGGGCTTATGCTCCTTCAAAAGTGAAGTTCTTCATATGTATGCTTTTGCATGGAAGAATTCTCACACATGAGGTTATGCTTGGTAGGGGGCTTGCTTGCACTCCTCACTGTGCTATGTGCTCTACATGTCCATTGGAAACTTCATTCCATTTGTTCTTCCAATGCACGTACGCAAGACAAGCACTACAGCAAAATGGAATTTCTGCGACCGGTATTAGCGACCGGGTATGACGCCGGCCGCAGAAACTCAATTTCTCGAAAAAAAATAAATAAATTCCATTCATCAGGCGACCACTGGCATCTGCGACCATATCAGCGACCGGCGCCATTGCCGGTCGCTGAAAGTATTGGGTAAAAAAAAAAAGGCGTCAGCCTTCTCCCCCGCGCCAGACAGAACCCTAGTTTTTTCAATTTTCCCCCGCGTTTCATCTTCCCCTGCGCGCGCCCAATTCAAATTTCAGTGATTTTTGGTGATTTGCTGTGATTTTGTGCTCAAATTTATGCTCAACAGGTTAGAACCTCGAATCTCTTCTCAAATTTTTGCTCAATTCGATTTTCTATTCAATTCGTATTTTTTTCAATTCGTGGTTAGAAGGAGCTTGAGTGGACCAGCAGAGGCGGCCCCGTTACGTGAATCTCGCACCCTACGCCAAGTGGGCCAGCAGAGGCTCGATCTCTCTCTCGCTTAGTGAGATTCTAGATTAATTTTTTTTTTCGTTAATTTGATATTAATCTAGCTAATAATTACTAGAGCTTGATTTTGCATTGTTGAAGTATGATTTAAATCTTTAGTTTGAGTTCAGAAGAGAGTTTGAATTCAGAAGCTGCCTTGATCGAAGCCAGAGAACGGTACTTAATTATCTTGTATTTAAATAATTGTATCAGGGTGGTACCAAACTAGAACGGTACTGGTATTGACAAGTTAGATATAGGTTTGTGTAGTTTAGATGTTATTTGGTATGGTACAATGACTTATTTAGTTTAAATGTTTTGTTTATATATTATTTGAGATATGATTGGCATTTATGTTTGATTTTTTGTATGTTTGTTATGTTTTTTTGGTACTTGTATGTTTGATATCTATTATGTTTGATATTTGTTGTCTTATTTATGTTAATTGATGTAATGTTGTATGTTTGTTATCAAATATTATGGAGAAATGTAAATAATAAAACAAACAAAAAAAATGTTGATAGAATCATCAGCGACCGGTTTTTGAGTATCAGCGACCGGTAAACCGGTCTCTGATACTCTTTTCTGACGTCAGCGAAAAACAACAGCGACAAAAAAATATTAGTCGCAGAAAACTTATCAGAGACCGGATGACATCAATCAGCGACCGGTGACGTCATCAGAAGAGTATCTGCGACAATGCTTTCAGCGACCGGACTATCAGCGACCGTAATCGACTATCTGCGACCGTAATTACTATCAGAGACCGGCGCCATGACTATCAGCGACCGGAAAACCGGTCGCTGATAGTGTTTTCTGCTGTAGTGAAGTATGGGCAAGTTTTGGGCAGCTGGTGCAGGTTGGGGCAACTCCTAATACACTATGGGATGCATCTTGGGCTCGATATAGGCTACTGGGGAATGAGTCTAAACGGGTCTGGATGACTCGAGTAATGGCTGTGCTCTGTGGGGTTTGGAGACAGAGGAATGCGTGCATTTTTGGTCGGCAATGGAAGCCTGCTTGGTTACTGGTACGAGATATTAAAGAGGAGACGGAGATGTGGCTTAAGTGTTGTAAAAATAAGAATGCTATCTGTTGTGGTTTGAGTGGCTGATAGCGGGAGGGTGTGGTGATTTAGTCTTTTTTTGAAGTTGTAAACAAATCTCCTTTTGTACACTGAATAGTCTCTATCTAGATATAAAAAAAAAAATTATTATTATTTATTATTATTATTATTATTATTATTATTATTATTATATAATTTTTATGTTTAACCAGGTATTTTACAACGAAGAGAAACAATATTTTTCACTTGGTAAAAAATAATTGTAATTTTTTTATATTTGAAGATATATATTTTATGAAATATTATTTGAACATATACTTCAATAGTTTCGAACGTGGCTATTTATTTTCTTTATTTTTTATTGTATTGGTTTAATACACACGTTAAAATTTCATATATTATTTTATGACTTGTTTAAAATAAAAATAATTTTACAATGTATTATTCTTTGTTTTTTTGAGTAAAATTCACAATATGCAAAAACAAAAATTTCTTGCATTAGGAACCTGAATGGAATCAATTAAGAGATCATGATCTGTATGGATCCAAACCCAAAATCTCTATTCTCTAGGAATAATAATGGCATTTAAAAGAACACCTCAAATTTTGATTCTTGGTTATTGAGATCCAACCCCAAAACAAACCAAATCAAATCACAACGTGGTGTTAATTATTACTGGATTAATTAGGCTGTGAGCTTGTTTTAAGAAATCAATACGAATATTTAAAATGAATACAAATTTGGACTGGACTTAGGATTAATTTTGAAAATATATATGGATATATAATTATTTTAGATAAGGTGCCACAGGAATTTACTGTTTATAGTCCAGGTAGTATGGAAAAATACAGCTTGGAGTTGTTGACTTGTTTGGAATAAAATAATGCAAATTTGTGTTTCTTCTACTTTAGCATTTGACTTCATCTTTTCAAACGCTAGTAGTCTAGTATAGGAGTTTATAGTCAAATTAGATCCTGTTATTTATCCTTTAAAACAGGTAATTTGTCGGCAAACGAGTTGATTTTTGTTTTTTAAAAAAATGCATAACAAATGGCTTAAATATACAACCAAAACAATCAGTTTTGGATCTAATTACAAAGAAAATGATTTTCATATGAGAAATGGTAAGTTTAAGTTTAAGTTTAAGTTTTGGATCTAATTACAATAAAAATTTGAATGAATTATCTTTTGTGAATGTTAAATAATAGCTTGGATTGCGAAGTAGGTATGATGAATATCAGACGATTTTAGACTTGATGAGCTTCAAAATCGTCTGATTCACTTTAAGATCTGTGCACTCCGCTTTAGTATTTGTATATACTTGTATCAAATTTTTGTGTGTACGGATCTTAAAACATATCAAATGATTATGGAGCCTATCGAAGTCAAAAGTAGATTTGATGGACTATTCTCAATTGCCGAAAATTTTATTTTACCATTCAATAAAAAAACAAAGAAATTACGAGATTTAAGAAATTTCATTTTTAATACAGCCATGACTTCAAATTGCAGACAAAAATAAAGTGTTCGCAACTTAAAGTTGCGGACAACAAAAAAAAAAAAATTATAGTAACTTTGACCTTTCAATTTGAAATAGAGTGTTCTAGTCAGCTACCCATTTTTGGGGCCACATAAAATATATAGGCAAGTAGAACTAGGGTATTTCTAAGTTCATCAAAACTTTTTGTGAACTCAACTCTAAAATTTATCGAATTAGCTTCAAACGATCAATCTAAATCGTTGAAATCTTTCTACCATATGAGTGATGCATTTACATGTGAAATTTTTAATGTTTTGAATTAATTTAGTATAAAGTCCAGTGGTCAAAATTAAAAGGTTTAAATTAATTTTAATGCATTCATTTTTTAAACACCTTTTGACCACTTGACTATATACAAAATTATTTTAAAATTTTAAAATTTTCACATGTAGACACATCACTCATAAAGTAGAATGATTTTAACGATTTAGATTCGTCATTTAAAGCTAATCTGATAGATGTTAGAGTTGAGTTCACAAAAAAACTTGGTGAACTTAAGAACACCCTAGTTCTACTCTCTCTCTATATAAAAGTTGGATTTTAAGTTATTGAGAACCGAAACTTCATTTTTTTTCATTCAAAAAGTAAAAAAAGATAAACTAAAATAAATAAATAAATGTGTGATAATTTTATCTTTAACACAACTGCAATTTCAAGTTCCAAACATAAATAAAATGTTTGTGACTTGAAGTTGCAGACAACAACTATTTTTTTCTCTTTTCATAACTGATGCAACCTATATAGAGTAGAACTAGTGTGTTCTTAAGTTCATCAAGTTTTTTTGTAAACTCAACTCTAAAATTTATTGAATTGACTTCAAATAAAAGAACACCCTAGTTCTATTCTCTCTCTCTCTCTCTCTCTCTCTCTATATATATATATATATATATATATATATATGTATATATGAAAAACACCGCAATTCTTCACAGAAAATTTTTTACTTAAAAATATGCGTACTTCTGTACTTGTAATTTGGAAATGGTATAGTATACCGTGGAATATACGATGACTGCAAATTTATGATTGCAGTTCTAATTTGAAAATATATATTTATATACGGAGAAAAAAAAGTTAAATAATAATTATACTTGTATATAAATGAATGACAAATGGACTAACTTCATTTATTAAAATCCAACTTAAAAAATTTAGCTAATTAAAAACTGCATTTCTAGTACTTTTCTTGATTGGATTTTATTGCAAAATTTAAAACAATAACTATTAAAATAGTACTTATAATAAAATAAATAACTACGAATTTGTTAGAGTTAATTATCTAATGATACATTACCTTTAAATGTCTTAAGTAATTGAAAAATAATAATGTTTCCTCATAATGAATGAACATTTATGAATAGTGATTGTTAGTGGTAATCAATTTGATTGCTGAATGCATTGTTATAATTTCTTTTAATGAATTAGTCTAACAGTTTTATAGGATAATAATTAAATATTTAAAGAACTCATCTGACAAAAGATAAAGAGTTGTCTTTAGCAAATACCTTATTAATTTTAGTTAACAAAGAATGCACACTTGACACTCTCTTTTTTCCAATAAAAATGCAAACTTCTTTAAACATAAATAAGCATTAAATAGATTTTGAAACACCGTCAACTAAAAGTTGATCTCCTGAAAATAGACATGTATTTCCATTATTTTAAAAAATTAGGCCAAAATAGACCAATGAAAGCTAAGATTACAAATAACAAGTATATCATTTGATAAATTATATATGTATAGATGTATGTTTAACATTACATATAAAACATCTTTGCAAATATCAAGAATCTTTCTTGTATATTTATACAGTCCATATCCATACCCGATCCGTATTCAGATACTTAGATGTGAATATTCGATATCTAATATCCGTTGGAATAAGGATATTGATATGGCTTTACATTTCAATTATCCAAATCTGAATAGTAGATATATATCATATATTTTAGTATAAATTTTGAAAAATTCATGTTATTCACCATTATAATTAGATAAATATTATGAACTTTAATATTTTGTAATATTATTTATATTATTTTAATAAATACCATTTCTGATCCAAACCCATATCCATCTGATTTCCACTCTGTATTTGTATCTGGAAAATGAAAAAAGAAAAGAAAAAGAGATATGAATATGATTTTATCACAATCCGCTTCGTATCCGCTCCGTTTTCACCCCTACAAGTAAACCATGTTCTTATTTTCTTAGAATCTTTTTTTTTATTATTTTATCATAAGAAGCTGTTTAAAATCCACAAATTTAGTAATTTACATTGAACTTTTAAAAATAATCTATTACAATTCATCTCTTTTATTATGTAAAACGCGCACCAGTTGTGTCAGTTTTTTGTATCTTAAAAAAAGAAATAGACACTTTCTAAAGAACCAAAAATAACGAACTTTTTTCAATAACAATAAGAAACCGCATATTTGATTGAAAGCTGATAACAGTATCTACGCTACAGTATCTATACTGTACCTGTAGGGGGACCACTCAAAATTAAATGTGAAAAATATTTTTTTATGGAAATCACAAAAACTCCACAATTCAATTTTTTTTCCTAAAGTATTAATATCTATGTACGGAAGTATTTATAGCTATATATGAGGTAAACAATTATTTATTATGCGGATACTGTAGCACAAAGATAATAGTACCCGCATCACTGTACTCGCACTGTACCTATGGGGGACTACTAAAAATTAAATGCAAAAATATAACTTCCTGCAGGGACTGCAAAATCTCTACAATTTTAATTTTTTTTTCATATTATTAATATCTACGTAATATTTTCTTTCAAATGAGACCCATGATAATGTACTTTCAGACTCGTCATCGCGCAAGTATTTATACCTCGCCGTTCAAGTATTTATATCTATACTTGCAAGTATTTTTTACATATGACGCTGAAAATATTAATATATAAGTATTGAAAGTATTTATATTTATACATTGAAGTATTTATACGTATGAGGTCAACTATTTTTGTTAGAGGGAGGCTAATGTGGAGATGATTGGAGAACTCCAAAAAAGATAATCATAACAAGTCACGCATCAAAATATTAATATTTTTTTAAGTGTTAATATCATATCTTCTAAGTATTTATAACTATGAAGATATACATATCTAAGTATTTTTTACATATGACACTGAAAGTATTTTATAACTACAAAGGTATCTAAGTATTTTTTTTTACATATGACACTGAAAGTATTAATATTTAAGCACTAAAAGTATTTATATCTATGCATTGAAGTATTTATTTCTATGAAGTCAACTATTTTTGTTAGAGAAAGGTGGACGCAAGAACGAGTGCGGGAATTATAAAAATGAAACTATATAATTAGTGGAGACCATAAAGAAATGATGCTATTAGAATTTTAAAATAATAATTAGTTGAGACTATATAATTAGTGAGAACCATAATGTATTATTTCTGTAAATGTGGATACTGTAGTGCGATACTGTAGCACAGGTACTAAAATAATTATTCTATTTGATTCGGTACCTTAGAGTGCCTCATCTTTAATGTGTTTATGTTTATTAGGTCGCTGGGGCAGGAACACACTAGCAAATTTTCAAAATGAGCAATTCTTTCCGTGCGAAGGAAAAAATATCGTCATATTTTTAGTTCTTTAAAAAAAATTTCTAAATTTAAAAAAATGCTATTGTGTAGAGCATATTTGGTCCCACAACCCATGCACACTCTACACAATCGCCAGCGATTTTGTACTTATTTCATTTGAAATTTTCCCAAATATCCCACACCTTCCCGGTCATAATTCTGCTCATAATTGTTATTAATTAATGGCAGCACGGAAGGAATCAGAATTAAATGTATTTTTTTGTAATTAAGTTGGGATTTGTAGCAATATTTAATTAGATAGCGTGGGCTGCAGAAATTTTTATTAATACCCAAAATTTTTATAAAATTACGCAATCCATCCATGTTTTCATGAGATTTCAAAATCTGCTCCTTTCGGTGACTAAATAACCGGATAAAATCCCTCTTTCCGGTTATTTAGTCGCCGGATCTAAAAATTGAGACCAGTGACTAAATAACCGGTTTCAAGAAATTCATCCGGTTACTAATAACCTTTTTTTTTTACAAAACAAAATATTTTAAATTTTTTTTGTATTGAAATATTATAAATGTTGAATATATTTTTTCAAAAATAGATGGAATATGATATAATTTGATTTATTAGAAAGACTGCGGCAAATAACCCGGATCAATATTTTTCAGACCGAATTTTTCACGGCTGTAAAAAAAAACTAATATATTTTTTTATGTGTTATCAGAAAAAAAAAATGAATATGCTTTGAATGTGAGTTATTAATCGCGGTTCAAAAGTCACTTCTAGGTAATACATAAAATATTGTGATCCTTCTAGTATATATATATATTTTTTTCCAATAACGCATAAAGAAATATATTAATTTTTCTTACAGCCGCGAAAAATTCGGCTTGAAAAATGTTGATCTGGGTTATTTGTCACAGTTTTTCTAATAAATCAAATTATATTGTATTTCATCTATTTTTAAAGAAATATATTCAACATTTCTAATATTCCAATGCAAAAAAATTTAAATTTTTTCTATTTTGTAAAAAAACAAAAAAGAACGGCTATTTAGGAACCGGATGAATTTCTTGAAATCGGTTATTTAGTCACCGGTCTCAATTTCTGGGTCCGGTGACTAAATAATCAGAAAGATGAGCTTTGTCATGTTATTTATTTACCAAAAGGGGCACATTTCAAATTCCTCTGAAAAGTTGGGTAGATTTTGTAATTTTATATTTTTTTGGGTATTAATAAAAATTTTGGGTAGGCTGAAAGGACGACCACATTGTTAATTCTTGTGTATTTTGCTTTTTTTTTTGTTTTTTTCTTTGACGCAATTCTAATTTCTATGATATATTTTCTTTTTAAGATTTACGCCTATACATGGATTAGAAGTAATTGTTTAATTGGATTTCTTGTGTTAAAATTTGGGCCATTGAATTTACTTATACATGAATGAAAGAAAATTATTATTTTGTTTTCAATTTTGCTTTTTATTCTGTATGTTTGCGTCAAACTCTAATTAGTGTTTAATGGCATGATATATTAAATTTGACGAATTTTATGGGACTTTTTAAACCGATTTTTTTATATATATTCAAAAATTAAATCAAATTACAAAAAATAACTAAAGCACCGTTGAATTTCGATTTTTACCCAATCTGGTTATCCAATAACCGGATTTGGGATAAATGCCCGGTTATCCAATAACCGAAATCAACAAATATAACCTGTTATTCTCTAACCGGAAAGTTATGTTTTTTTTTTAAAAAAAAAAACAGAAATTTCGAATTTTTTTTTATTTTTTGTATTAAAATATTAGAAATGTTGAATATATTTCTTTGAAAATAGATGGAATACAATATAATTTGATTTATTAGAAAGACTGCAACAAATAACCCGGATCAGTATTTTTCAGGCCGGATTTTTCACGGCTGTAAGAAAAATTAATATATTTCTTTATGTGTTATTGGAAAAAAATAAAAATGCTTAGATTCTGAGTTATTGATCCCGGTTCAAAAGTCACTTCTAGGTAATCTAAAAAATATTGTGATCCATCTAGTACATTTAATTAATAAAAAGTTGTTTCTATTTTTGAAAAAAAATAAAAAATTTAATTTATTTAATAATTGTTTTTCAAAAAGAATTCTCAAAATAGAAACAACTTTTTATTAATTAAATTTACTAGATGGATCACAATATTTTCTAGATTACATAGAAGTGACTTTTGAACCGGGATCAATAACTCAGAATCTAAGCATTTTTATTTTTTTCCAATAACACATAAAGAAATATATTAATTTTTCTTACAGCCGTGAAAAATCCGGCATGAAAAATACTGATCCGGATTATTTGTTGCAGTCTTTCTAATAAATCAAATTATATTGTATTACATCTATTTTCAAAGAAATATATTCAATATTTCTAATATTTTAATACAAAAAAAAATTCGAAATTTCTGTTTAAAAAAAAAAACTAAAACTTTCCGGTTAGTCATTAACCGGTTTCAAAAAAAAAAAACATAACTTTCCGGTTAGTGAATAACCGGTTATATTTGTTGAGTTCGGTTATTGGATAACTGGACATTTGTCCCAAATCCGGTTATTGGATAACCGGATTGGGTAGTTTTCGAATTTCAACACTGCTTCGATTATTTTTTGTAATTTGATTTAATTTTTGGATATAAATAAAAAATCGGCTTTTTAAATATGCATCATTGAATTCTTCTCATCAGGTAAAGATTGCTGATCAGAAAGCTCAATACTAAATCAAATTTATTCAAATAAATTCATATTAGATTTCATTTCTATCAAGAAACTTAAAAAAAAAAAATCAAAACCTATGAAGTAGTGCAATTAATTAAGCGCGTGATGAATTTTGTTTGGTCCCATTTTTTTTAATACAGAATTTTATTGTTGATGTATTTTTGTTAAGCATTGACTTCAATTTTTGTTTGGTCCCAATTTTGTTTACAAAAAAATTTGATAGAATTTTCTTCCTAAATTCCCCTATTAAATAACTTGTGGTCACGTCACCTTTCAGTACCAATCCTTTATATGGTTAGTTATTGCCGATTTTTTTTATTTATATCCAAAAAAATAAATCAAATTACAAAAAATAACTACTTCGGCATTGAATTTCGAAAACTATCCAATTCGGTTATCCAGTAACCGGATTTTTTTTTTCCGGTTACCCAATTCCCAAATTAGTAAAATGGGTCCGGTTATTGGTTAACCGAAAATGAGCAAAAAGTTTGGTATGGTATATGTCCGGTTAATGGTGCACCGGTTTTGTGTGTGTGTGTGTGTGTGTTTTTTTTATAAACATAAATTATTATTATTTTTTGAGAAAAAATTTCTGTCCACTGAGTTTTTTCACCATCTGTCCACTACACTATCCATTTCCGATTTAACTGTCTTCAACCGTCTCTCCGCTATCCACTTTATAACGGCCTATTTAAACACCGACGGATGATGGAACCTTCCTTTTTTTTTAATTTCATTTCCAATATTTTCAAATTCGATCTGATTTCCTCCGCATTTGGTGATTGCCTTCCTCTTTTGCGCGATGCCAGATTCATTCCATTTGCCATTCGCGATTGACTTCCTCTTTTGCACAATGCCAGATTCATTCCATTTGCCATTCGCGATTAACTTCCTCTTTGCTCTTTCATTCAAACGATTGGCAAGCTCTTTTCCGTAGTTCGAAGCTAATTTCATTCAAAGGATTGGTGATTGCACAGGTTTACACACAGGCTAAAGACAAGAAGGAATCTGGTCTATCTCATTCTGATAGCTCTTCTCTAGTTCGTCGCGATTTATACGGAGCAATAAGGCTACGACGTTTGTTGATTTTAAACCTACATAAGGCTACGACGTTATAACCAAGTGGATCGAAATTAAAGAGCAAATCTTCAAACTGGTGGCGGAAAAGGAAGCAAAGTGGAAGCAGCATTCGATCTTGTATGTAGCTGCAGTTGGGCAACAAAAATACAAAAAAGTTCATAAAGTGACAAATGGAAGAAAGAATGCCAACACAGTATCCTCTCTGAGTGATGATTAGTGCTTGGTCTTTCGGATAACTCTTCTCTAGTTTGTCGCAATTTTTATAGAGCTAGTCGCGATATCATAGTAACTGAAATTGATTCAAACGAAATCGTAATTGTTGTTGTTTTTTTTATTTACCTTCTCTTATTTATTTTTTCTTTGCAATATCGATTTTAATTGAGATTACTGACTCGATCTTGTTTTTCATACATGATCGCAATGGAACATAAATTATGGAGCGCGATCGAATAGAAGTTATTTTTGTTGAAGAGCACGACAAAAATTCAAATCTAGTAAGTTATTTCTGTTAAATTTGTTGTTTTTGTTGTATGTAGTAACAGATTTAGCATTTCAAATGAAATCTGGAGAAAAGAGATGATAGAGAGGCAATATGGAGTATTTGATCTGTTAATTTTACTGTATTGCCCCGTTAATTTTACAGTATTCATCTTGTCATTTTACAATATTCATCTTGTGAAAATCTGGAGGAAATAGATGATAGAGAGGCGATATGGAGTATTAATATGTTAATTTTACAATATTGCCTTGTTAATTTTACAGTATTCATCTTGTGGAAATCTGGAAGAAAGAGATGATAGAGAGGTGATATAGAGTATTGATCTGTTAATTTTATAGTATTGCCCCGTTAATTTTACAGTATTCATCTTGTCATTTTATAGTATTCATCTTGTAGAAATATGGATGAAAGAGATGATAGAAATGTGATATGAAGTATTGATTTGTTAATTTTACAGTATTTATCTTGTAATTTTACAGTATTCATATTGTAATTTTACAGTATTTATCTTGTGAAAATCTGAAAGAAAAATATGATAGAAATGCTTCTTACTCATCTGAACAATATTCAATTGAAAATTCTACTGTATACAAGATTCAATTTTACAATTCTGCTGATTCAATTTTACAGTATACAAGATTCAATTGTAAATTTTACTGTGTAGAAGATTCAATTGAAAATTTTACTGCATACAAGATTCAATTTTACAGTATACAAGATTCAATTTTACAGTATACAATATTCAATTTTACAGTATACAATATTCAATTTTATAGTATACAATATTCAATTTTACAGTATACAAGATTCAACCCAGTGCGGACGCTAATAATTAACTCTAACTACTAATAACCACTAATAACTAACTCTAACTGCCAATAACTTCCTATAACTGTAATTTCTGAAAGTACAATTTAAAAGTACATTTATTTTGTCATGTTGTGCAAGTTGCAATCTTTTTCTAACTATCATGGGACCACTTCAAAATAGTTGCTGGATGTTTTGTGATTAAGTGATATATTTTATGTGATATATTGTATAATTATACAGCATGTAGAAGTAATTTTACAGTATTCGGGCAAGTCAAAGCTGTGGACAAATGATGGACAAAAGGCTATGGACAATTAGACGCTTCCTTTGATTTATTATAAAGACTGCAACAAATAACCCGGATCAATATTTTTCAAGTCGGATTTTTCGCGGCTGTAAGAAAAATTAATATATTTCTTTATGTGTTATTGAAAAAAATAAAAATGCTTAGATTCCGAGTTATTTATCCTGGTTCAAAAGTCACTTCTATATAATCTAGAAAATATTATGATCTTTCTAGTACATTTAATTTATTAAAAGTTGTATCTATTTTGAAAAAAAACAAAAACTTTAATTTATTTAATGATTATTATTCAAAAATAATTCTCAAAATAGATACAACTTTTAATAAATTAAATGTACTAGAAAGATCATAATATTTTTTTAACCTAGAAGTGACTTTTGAACCGGGATCAATAACTCGGAATCTAAGCATTTTTTTTTCAATAACACATAAAAAAATATATTAATTTTTCTTACAGCGGTGAAAAATCTGACCTGAAAAATATTGATCCGGGTTATTTGTTACAGTCTTTCTAATAAATTAAATTATATTGTATTCCATCTATTTTCAAATAAATATATTCAACATTTCTAATATTTTAATACAAAAAATAAAAAAATAATAATAATTTCTGTTTTAAAAAAAAAACACGAAATTGGTGCACCATTAACCGGACATATAGCATAGCAAACTTTTTGCTCATTTTCAGTTAACCAATAAACGGATCCATTTCACTAATCCAGGAATTGGATAATCGGAAAAAAAATAAAAATCCGGTTACTGGATAACTGAATTGGGTATTTTTCGAAATTCAACGCCGAAGTGGTTATTTTTTGTAATTTGATTTATTTTTTGGATATAAATAAAAAAAATCGGTAGTTATTGTTTCATCTTTCACCAACTGTTGACAGTGCTAGCATAATTTAAAATTTAAATAAAACATAGTTCATGTAAATAATAACCAATTACTGACGATTGGTGTTCTCCATATTATTAATATGTGTTTGGAAATTAAATTTTATATATTTTTTTAAATAGGTAGAAAATCAGTTGATCTAAAAAATTCTACACTATTCAGATATTTGATTTTCTACCTATCTAAAAAATTAGTAAAAAATTTCCAAAAAATGTAAAATTTGGTCTCCAAACACATATTAATATGGAGAACAAGATGAATAGTTCAGATCGACCGTTTGAATTTTAAAAACTCAAATATTGAGCCGTAGCGCCGTAGGTCGCTATGCAACCCATAGCACCTTAGCCTTACCCATTTAAAAAAGGAGGGTTCAAATGTCTCTCACATTCTATAATTATTATTGTTTCATAGTTCAAATAATTGGTCCGAACCATTCAATATAATTTTTATATTATAATATGCTAAGAATCTAAATTTTATTATTTATTTTTTAGAATTTTTTTACTTTTTATTTAGATAGACACAAAATCAATGTGTTTGGACCATCTAAAAACAATGATTTTGTATTTATATAAATTAATAGTAATTTGTTTGCAAAAAAATATAAAATTTGGCCTCCAAACATTTTAACATAAATATCATGTTGAGCAGTTCTGATCGACTATTTGAATTTTAAAAATAGAGATAAAAAAAATGAGACATAATCAACATGAAAGACATGAGTATTTGAACCCTCAATAAAAAAAAAATACACTTTAAATTTACTAATAAAACACTCAATATGTAAATTAAAAGTAATTAACACTTGTAGGCAGTACTTCTCTAGGTAGATCATACTTTGAGAAAATTAATATTAAAACTATAATTACTTTCATTATTTTCCTTAGTTATTATTATTATTAATAGTATAAAGACGTAGGTTGGATAATTGAGGCCAAGTCCTTTATCATTAATTTTTCTATTTCGCCCCTCTGCAAATCTATTTATTAATGTCTTCAAAAAACACAAATCAATTAGTACTAAGAAAGATAATTAATGCAAATCTATTACATCCTTATCTTATTATTAAGGCAAGCATCAACGAAAGTATTTTTTTTTCTCAAAATAAGGAATAACATATCATTAGCTTCAATTCACAATATAAATAAAGTCTTTCAATTTACAAGTATGTATACTGAATTAACTTTATTCTGAATAATGGTTCGGTTGTCTGATCATTTTCATTCGGTTCGGTTTAAAAATTCTGATAGCTTGATTTTTAATTTAAATGCACGAATCAAATAAATCGAAAGGTCAGTAAATACTATGTTAGTATTGTAAGATTACATACTTAATTAACATTTAGTATTGTATTAATTACTAGTTACAAGTTAAAGTTTTATTCACAGTAATTTTTTTTTTAAATAGTGGTATTTACCACCAATTTTATTGAAATCAAGAAGCATGGCATATTTGGCATAGTACTTAAAATTGGTACCAGAATCAAATATGTCAAGTCTTTACAGCTGTTCAAACACATAAGCAGAAACAATAGAAAAAAAAATCAAAACATCCTACCATATCCACAACACAAGAAGACAACAATCCTAGAAAAACACAAAAACATCATAACATGTATAAAACTAAGTACTACAAATCTAATAAGTCTTCATCTTTTTCCTCGATGCCAAACATTGGATATGAGGGGTTGCCATTCCCAGAACCCTGCACCAGAAGGTCCAAAGTTTGGGTCATGTTTGAACTTCTTTTCTTTTCCAACAAAAGGAGATTTGCAAGATTCTTAACATTAAAAGACAATATAAGATTTAATTTAGAGAATAAATCATTCTCTCTAGATTTACACCAAAATTGAGTCAATCTTCATAGTAAATGTAATTAAACTACAGTTTATAATTTGGTTGATTGAATTATTTGATCAATTTAACTTATTTTTATGCAACACAAAATTGCAACTATAGCAGTGACATAAATTTTATAATACATTGGTTCTCAAAATTAATATTTAAGTAAAATTTTAGTCTTTAAGTGCTAGCTATTGAATTTGGCTCTCATCTAGAATTGTGAATATATAGAGGGTTAAAAACAAGATCTCGGTGGAGGCATAAAAGGGTAAGTAGGTAAAAATAACAAAAAATCAGGACAATTAATATATATATATATATATATATATATATATATATATATATATATGACTTGGCTACGGTGCTATGGGTAGCTAAGAGGCCTCCCGTGCTATTGCTCAATATTCGACTTTTCAAAATTCTAACAGTCGATCCGAACCGTTCATCTTGTTTTCCATATTAATATGTGCTTGGAGACCAAATTTTACATTTTTTTGGAAATTTTTTATTATTTTTTTAGATTTATTGAAAATCGCTGGTTTTCAGACAAATCCGGACCATAAAAAATAGCGATATTCAATAAATCTAAATAAATAGTAAAAAATTTCCAAAAAATGTAAAATTTGGTCTCTAAACACATATTAATATAGAGAACAA
This sequence comes from Carex pumila, assembly GCA_033356055.1. NCBI lineage: Eukaryota > Viridiplantae > Streptophyta > Magnoliopsida > Poales > Cyperaceae > Carex > Carex pumila. Next base: position 115,235 of record JARJHM010000853.1, read on the forward strand.
GATGAATGGTTCAGATTGACCATTAGAATTTTGAAAAGTCGAATATTGAGCCGTAGCTTGGGAGGCCTCTTAGCTACCCATAGCATATTAGCCAAATCCTATATGGACTTGGCTACGGTGCTATGGGTAGCTAAGAGGCCTCCCGTGCTATTGCTCAATATTCGACTTTTCAAAATTCTAACAGTCGATCCGAACCGTTCATCTTGTTTTCCATATTAATATGTGCTTGGAGACCAAATTTTACATTTTTTTGGAAATTTTTTATTATTTTTTTAGATTTATTGAAAATCGCTGGTTTTCAGACAAATCTGGACCATAAAAAACAGCGATATTCAATAAATCTAAATAAATAGTAAAAAATTTCCAAAAAATGTAAAATTTGGTCTCTAAACACATATTAATATGGAGAACAAGATGAATGGTTCGGATTGACCATTAGAATTTTGAAAAGTCGAATATTGAGCCGTAGCTTGGGAGGCCTCTTAGCTACCCATAGCATATTAGCAAAATCCTATATATATATATATATATATATATTTTAAAAAGACGTATGCTCGTTTCATTGATATAAAATTGGTAACTTACAAAATGAGTTCAACTAGTCAATCTCTGTTACTCAGAGGGATAGCCCTACCAATTCCAACAAATGGGATATAACAAAAGCAACATAATAGGCACGCAAGCACAACAAAGTAACCCTAATAGAAACTGGCATTAAGCTCAATATAACACAACAAAATTTGAGCTTGCAAATAAGTTTTTTAAGAACATAAAAGGGAAAGTAGCAATCAAGCTTCATCTTCAGTGTTAGTCACCCATTCCAGCATCAACATATCATCTGGATCTACAACCTGAAGAGGAATTGCATCAACATTATGAGAAATCCAATCCCGCACAGCAGCTTTGATCTCTTCCTTAGCATTACCTGTCCAATAAGACTCCAAACCACTGCACAAACCACAATTAAGAATGCAACTTTTGATTTTTTTTTTGGGAAGAGTAAATGCAAAGACAATGATATCTTCTATAGATTTCCTTGCCAGACAAAAGACCTTCTAATTTTATCTATTTGTCTAATAACAATTTTAGGCATCTGGTACAAAGACAAAGCATACAAAGGAACTACTGATAAAATAGCATTGACTGGTGATAATCTACCACCCAGAGATAAAAGTTGACATTTCCAATTTTGTAACTTATGACTAATTTTTTCGATAATAAATCCCTAATCTTTGGTTCACAATTTTTTCTTATGCAAAGGAACACCCAGATATTTAAAAGGGAAATTAGAGAGTTGACATCTAAAAATGCTAGCCAAATCAGAAGCAACAGCAGGAGAAATGTTAATGGGGAACAATTCAGTTTTGTCCAAATTCATTCTAATTCCTGACAAACCCTGAAACATGATCAAAGCCCACCAAGCTGAAGCAACACACTAAGGGGACGTTTGCAAAAACAAGATTGTGTCATCAGCATAATGACAGTTGGTTATAGCTGTATTATTAAGACATGGGAGGCCTAAACTAGTAATTACCGAATGTTGTCTACCTTATTTAAACATTTTGCTTAATGTATCAGCAGCTAAATTAAACAGGTAAGGGAACAGAGGATTCCCTTGTCTAATTCCTTGTTGGCAGAAAAAATATGGAGATAATGTCCCATTGATAGTAATACAAGATTGAGAACTATATAACCACTGTTTCATCCAAGCAATTCATTTAGCATCAAAACCTCTACTTATCATTAAATTGATCAGATAATTTCAATTAATTTTGTCGTAAGCTTTCTCAAAATCTATTTTAACCACCACCCCTTGTTGTTTATTTATTTGACAATGGTGGATAAGCTCATGATTAAGAATCACATTGTCTAAGATATATCTATTTTTGAGGAAGGCTGACTGATAAACATCAATAATTCTTTGGAGAATGGGTTCTAGTCGAAAAGTTAAGATTTTTGAGATAAGCTTAAAACTGCAATTCACCAAACTGATGGGATGAAATTTTTTGATGTGTTGGACATCAGGTTCTTTAGAAATTAAACAAATCACTGATTTATTAATTTTGGAAAGTTCCAAGTCTTCTAACCAAAACTGATGGCAATTAATTAATATTATAACGCGAGAATATTGTATTAGTTATGAGAGATGCCAAGTACTTTATTGGTAAACACTAAACAGTAAGCGATTATTTCAAATGGTACATGCAGTTGTATCCCTTCTTGTTCGTAAGCTAAGCTTATTTCTTAATTAAGTTAATTAAGAAGATGAAAAAAATAATCGTCTATATATTAATTGTTACAGAATTACAAGAATGTCATATACCAGCTGTCATTTCCCGGACTGCGAATATGAATGTTATTCACGTTGTAGTTGAATATGTCACGACACAACATGATATAGCACGTGTGTTGATTACGTGTTGGAATTCATGTATTTCATATCGTGATCATTAGTGTGATAGAACTATTATTTTGAAAACCAGCACAGTATGGCATGTGGTCATCAGGTGAGTCACACATGATCAGGACCGTCAAATCTTAATCTAATAATTAATTTTGAATAAATTAACTTAAATTACTAAAAATACAGTTAATAATTAGTTACATTGGGACACAATACGTATGGTCACAACATGTCATGATCACATGACTAACGGTCCGGATTTCAAGTTCAAATTTTATACGGACACTACTCCATGATCATTTTTCATTTTAATCAACAATATTCAAACAAATATACTGTTGGCCTAATAAATAAATAAACCATTATTACAGAACAAGATTAAAAATAACAACAGCTATGCTAAACCGACCCCCCCCCCCCCCCCCCCCCCCCCTCTCCGGGTCCAGATCCCCTAAAGTAACTTAATTTTTGAGTTTTGGATTGGAACTGTCCGATAAGAATCCATCACTCCATATTATCTTGAAATTCAAATCCATCACTCGGAATGTGTGCGCTCTACTTCAAAATGGATTGTCGCGGATTCAAATCAGATGGTCTCAACCCAAAAATTGAGTTACTTCACTTTTTCTTTTTTTGGTTAAAAAAACCAGTGGTCCAGTTTCATTAAGAAACATAGTTAATTTATACAAGCTACTGCCAATTGAGTTACTTCACTAGATCTGAATTCCCCCACCGGCCCACCCCCTGCTCCCCACCCGCACACACACACAAAAGAAAAAAAAATGGCCCACTGATTTCGCGTTAAAATTCAATAGCTATTGAGAATTAATATTTGGTCTAATAATAAAGATAGTGCTCTCCGTACGGGAGGTCATATGTTCGAAATACAAATAGAAGAATATCTTGTGAATATTAATAGTTAGGTGGCTTGATCCCAATCTTTACTCAAAAAAAGAAAAAAGAATCAATAGTTGTATGAATTTGCAAAAGGATTTTTAACACCGGTTAAGATGCAAATGGATCGAATACGGATCAGATAGTGATAAAACCATATATATGTTTTAATATTTTAGATATGGATATAGATCGGATATTAGACAGATACTGAAAAAGATTCGATATTAAACCAATACATATCAAATAATCCATTTTTCAATATTATTATATATTAAAAAAGTAAATATTATTAAAAAAAATTAAAAATTATAATATTTATCTAATTATAATGGTGAATAACGTAATGTTTTTATAATATATATTAAATTATATGGTATATATCTATTATTCGAATATAGATAATTAAAATTTAAAACTATATTCAAATATGTGTCTCTACATGAATATTTGAATATCAGTATCTAATTGTTGAATACAGATTCGGATGCGAACGGATAATATCCGATCCGTTTGCACCTGTAACACCAACTCTTTGGAATGCATCATAATTAATCAGAACCAAGCGAAATATAATAAATTTATGAGTGAGTCTATGGTACTATGCATATCATAGGTTGGTCCGTGTTACAGCTCAATATTCGAGTTTTTAAATTCTAATGGTCAATCCAAACCGTTCATCTTATTCTCCATATTAATATGTGTTTGGAGACCAAATTTTATATTTTTTGAAATTTTAGAACTATTTTTTTTAGATATTTAGAATATCACTTGATCTGAAAATTCTGAACCATCCAAAAACAATGATTTTCAATAAATCTAAAAAAATAGTAAAAAAATTTCAAAAAATGTAAAATTTGGTCTCGAAACACATTAATATGGAGAACAAGATGAACAGTTCGGCTCGACCGTTAAAATTTTGAAAAATAAAATATTGAGCCGTATTACGGACCAAATCTTAATATGCATAGTACCATAGACGCACTCTAAATTTATTTACTGGAACCTTACATTTAATAGATATGATGATGAAATTAATATAAAGTAATGCTATTTTAATTCCCGCAACAACTATACTATGCTACAATAAAAGATGCGCGTCAAAATTCAATAACTTTCTGAATTTGCAAACATGGTTCTTCAGTTCTTTTATTTCCTTGGATGCTTCATAATTAGTTAGATAGATACAAGCAAAATTTACTCCTGCGCCATGTTTCAAAATTCAAACTCGTCTAATTAAAGATGAACTTATTGTTTCTGGAAAAACGCTAACTCCAAGGAGCATCTAATAGCATTGAAAAATTAATTATTGCAACTTCAACAGCTTGGTTATAAATTTGTCAGAAGGTATTATCATGCAGTTCAAAAAATATATATATCTACTGGAGGAAAATGCTGAGATCTATTGTTGGGTATTTACATGAATCCATTCAAATTTTGACACCTGGATTATAATTGAATTGTTGTGTTTTCATTGTTGCTATTTTGCATTATGATTTCCCATGCAGTAAAAATGTAATGTTGTTCAGGGTTTTTTCTAGAACAAGAATTATGGCAATACTAACTACACTGACACAATATATTTAATTTTTTAATTTAAAATGGATTGGTGGGAGGCTAACCGTGAACCGTCTATCAAATAAGTTCACATTTAAATTAAGAAATAAAGAATATATTTTTAATTTTAATTTTTAAACTTGAATAATTTTGTAAGATATCAAATGGGTGTATATAAAAATTAGATATCCATATTTTAATGCGTATATAATTTTGTTCTGGAGGATTCACTATTTTTCAAGCCACAAATTATCATAACTTATAGAGCATTAATTATTTCGAAATATAAAATCAAAGGTCAAATGTGAACCGTTAATTTTTTAAGAGAGATGAATCCACATTAAATCTTATTTTTTATTTATATTTTATTTCTAACTAAGTCAACATAAATGACTCATTTCACAATTAGCGGAATATAAATAGCATATATAGCACTCTATTTAAAATGAAAATAATTGCACAAGGTGAACGTGAATATCATTAGAGGGTTTGCAATATCTTTAAAATAGGCTAATTTGCTATTCTACTTTCTGAACTTTTATCATTTTAATTTATAATATGACTGTGATATGAGAACAGAAATCAAAGTTTATAATCTTTTGGAAAAACACATATTCCGCGCCACATTAATAAAATAAAGAGTATGGCTACTATGTAGGGGTGAAAACGGAGCGGAGCGGATAGTGGTAAATTAAATTCATTTTTTTTTTTTTTCTGGATACAAATAGGGAGCATATATCAGACAAAAATATATATTAGATCGAATATTTATTAAAATAATATAAAAATTTATTAAAAAATACTAAAATTTATAATAATTATCTAATTATAATAGTGAATAACATAATTTTATCATAATATATATTAAAATATATATGAGATGGGCTACGGTGAGTTGCGAAGTAAAACGTGTTTCTGCTTCACGCTGTATTTTCATTTTGAAAGTCCAAACGACTGATTCGAACCGTTAGATGTTTAATTCATATTGAAATGTGCTTGGAGACCAAATTTTATATTTTTTGAATTTTTTTTATTATTTATTAAGCATTTTTGAAAATTGCTGATTTGCTGTGAACAGTAAAAACAATAAAATTTTCTGGACCATCAGATTACCGACTTTCAAAATTGCATAATAAATAGTAAAAAATTTCCAAAAAATGTAAAATTTGGTCTCCAAGCACATTTCAATATGGAGAACAAGATGAACGGTTCATATCGATGTTTTGAACTTTAAAATCGCAAAATATGAGCGTGAAGTAAAATAGTCGCTTTACTTCGCAACTCGCCGTAGCTCATCTCAATATATATTATATATCTATTATTCGGATATAGATAATTAAAATGTAAACTAGAGTTTTGCTAAAACCCCTAATGGGTTACCCGATCCCGGTCCGCCCGTACCAGTTACCCGAGGTACCCGTACCCGTGCCTGGGTATAGGCGGGTAAACGTGTACAAGAGTACGGGTTTGAGACTAACCGGACACCATTATTTGAAAAAAAAACCCACCCAACCGTACTTATGCCCGAAACCCGCCTACCCGGACCCGTTGTACCGGTGCTCGCACCCATGTACCCGCACCCCTTTACCCGTTGTACCCGCACCCCTTACCCATTTAATCCGTACCCGCTAACTCGTTTTAATTTGAAATTCAAAATTTTTCAAAGACAGAAAAAAAATACCCGGACCCTACCCAAAGTACCCGTTACCAGTACCCAAGGTACCCGTTACCCCTACCCGAGATGGGCACGGGTATGAAATAGGTAGGGTAGAATTTTAAAAAAAAAAATCCACCTACTCGTATCCGTTCTACCCGAGTACTTGCCTACCCGAGTACTCGCCCTATCCGTTATCCAAGGTACCCGTACTATACCCAAGAGCAAATCTCTACATAAAACCATGTAAAATTATATCAGTATTGATATCCATACAAATATTTAGATATCGGATATCCATAACTAATTTTTTGAATATGGATCGGATATTATCCATACCGTTTTCACCCCTACTATTATGATATCAGTGTTATTTCAACTGTAGTGATAGGAACTCCAAAATCCATCAAATAGGTATCAAAAAAGTAAATCCAAACCGTTCAAATAAATCAACCTTATGAGTGATGCATTTTTCATGCAAAATTTATGGATTTCAAATTCATTTTCTATGAAGTTAAGCGGTAAAAAAAGATTGTTTTTAAGTTAATAATAATGCATTCAATTTTTTTTATCCTAGACTTCAAACTAAATGAATTCGAAAATTTTATAAAATTTGTATGTAAATGAATTACTCATAAAGTAGATCAGTTTGAATGGTTTGAATTTGTTATTTAAAGCTTTTATGGTAAATTTTGAAGTCAGTGTGACTACGAGTGAAAAAACAATGATATCATTGTTAGTTTGTAATAATCTAGAAGTCAATAATACGATAAATTATCATAAAACTTTGTTCATGAATTGAATGTTTATATCATTTTGTTGCCTTGAGTATTATTGCATTTATGGATCATTTCGAGTTCATGATTGAAATTGTGAAACTCCATAATATAGATGATATATACTATTAATCTTAAAAGGTCACTGACCGAGGTAATTAGCAGGAACACTAATTACCGCTATAAGGTTAGTATGTGGATTAAAAGATGGTTAAGTTTTACAAACCACCTGACACGAGATGTCATTTTAATCACATAGATACATGTTTAAGGAACATGGTATTTGACAAACCCCGAATGAAACATTAAATAGAATTGTGTTCGTGTCATTTATGTTTTCATTCAGTGTCACGTTCTACAGTATGAGGTATTTATCGTTCCCACTGAGAGATATGTATGTGTGATTGTTATCCACCGCTGTCCGTAAAAAGCAGTCATAATGGTAGCATTTCCATATGTATAGCTTAGCTGAGGAAGTGATAGTCTACCAAGAGTACTATTTGTCCCTCGTATTTTATACGAGCTATAGCATCGCTGGGCCCCTTGGTAGAGTTAGATTATCTGCATGCGGTATAATTACAAGAGTAATTATATTTAATAATCTGCTCAAGATCAAGAAAAGATACAGTTAACAAGGATAACACACATCTACCTTGGAACTGATCTGATAGTTATGAGACAGAAAAACAGACACAAGTAAATTGTTTACTGGATCGTGATATTGTACAGTACAGAATCATCTGTGTAATTAGATGGTCATGATGTGTTGCCAAACGCCACCCATGATTATAGAAGTTAAAATAGTTTTAACTATGTTTACCAACATAACACAGATCCTATTAGGTCACACCATATAGGAGCTACTCAGAGAATCTTACTGATTAATTATAAATTTATTATAATTAATATTAAGATGGTTATAATTAATTATACATGATATAATTAAATTATAAATATCATTTAGAATGACAAGCAGAAACAACGGTTAATTTATAAACGTACACGTTACGTTGTATAAAAGTTACCGAACAGTAACCGAAAAGAAATATAATTGTACATGACAATTATATATATTTGATTTGGATTCTAATTTGTTAATTATGGATTTGAATTATGGGTTTAAAAGCCCAAAATAATCAAAGCCTTAATTAAAATTTAAAGCTCAAAGTCAAAGCCCAAAATCAAAGCCTTTTACTATTCATGCCTTAATGGGCCAAGGGCAAAATGGTCATTTCACACCTATGCCACCTTGCATGACACCTTAGGGTGTAGAAGGGTGTAGAAGCATGGAGAAGAGTGTGGAAGGGGCATTTTGGTCTTTTCACAGTTAGTCCTGGTGGATAACCGATAGAGGTATCACACGCGTGATACTGCGAGTCGATTCCTTCCTTGGTGTAGCTCTTCTCGCTCAGCTACATTCCAACTAAGATTTGGAAACGAGATATAAATCATGTTATATTAATCTATTTAATTGGTAGATAGATTTAATGTTTTAGAAATCAATTATGGAGTAGATCTGTAAATGAATTAAATGAGGTTTTGATGCCGAAGGAATACTGAAGGTGGACCGCCTTGGAAAGTTTCCTGACATACCTCGTTTAATTCTTAGCTTAAACCGTAAAATTTTGTTTTTTACACTTTCCGCAATTAAGCTAATCAATGAGTTTGAACCGTCAAAACCCCAACAATCATAATATATCATAATAGACACTAGCCACTCTTAAAATAAAATTATATTCATTTGCTTACCCTCTAAAATTTAATCCTGTGGCTTCGCCCCTCTAAAATACTATAAAGGTTAGATGTTATAAAATAATTTCATTCATAACGTGTGAAGAGAGAAAGAATAAGAAATTGATTGGTTTCTTTATTGATAAGCATAAATTATATACACAATCGATCTAGATTTTATCCTAAAACAACCTTAAATATCTTGTATTTTTAATATAAAGTGATTTAAATACACCTAGAATCAAGTTACTTCGGTTGTTTGGCTTTTCATTGTAGGAAATGATTAAAAATGGCGAAAATATCCCTCAGTGCGGATCAATCTACCCGCAGTGCAGGTTAGTCAAGCCGCACTGAGTACTTAGCCGCATTTCCAACATCCAAGCATTGCACAGGAAAAAGTTCGAGCGTAGTGCGGATTAGTCAAGCCGCACTCAACACTTAGCCGATTTCAGAGACTTCAGAGAAGTAGTTTTAACCCGCAGTGCGGGTCAGCAATCCGCATTCAACTAATTCACAGGAGCTAAATAAGAAAACTTGGAGCCAGTGCGGATTAAACAACCCGCACTGCGGATTGGGTAAGCCGCACTGGACCCGCAGAAAGCCAAAAATTGCATGGTTTTGACAGTTTTTCTACTTTTGGCACCTCATGGACGTGTATTGCAGTTAAATGTGGACAGGGAATCCTGGGAAACAATCCAAATATAGCGCCCACTAACTCCACTTTCTAGGCTCTGAATTGGACATGATCCTTGGCTATAAAAGAGGGGGTTCACTCTCCATTCATGACCCCGGATTCTTTCATTCTCTCTCTACACACACACACAATTCTTAGCAATAAATTCTGGAGAAAAGGAAAGCTTTCAAGCAAGGAGAAGAAGGGTTTCCTGAGCAAGAAGTCGGCAAAATTGAGGGCTTTGATCAAATAAAGGGTGTAATCATTTCTTTATTTCATTTCTTCTTACTTTTGCCAACTTTTGTAATGGATCTCTCCATGAGGGAGTAGTTCTCTCTCTAGGGGTTTAGGTCAATGCATGAACTTGTTTAATTCTATTTTATTCGGTTATTTGTTTTTATTATGATTGTTTTATGGGATTTGATGTTAATTTCTGTGATTTAATCA
>JARJHM010000854.1:0-125287 GCA_033356055.1 Carex pumila
TGACAACACTTAATGGGGCTCTATAATTTGAGGCCCGTTTGTGGCAATTGTTTTTGAATTGTTATGGTCTACCACTGTAGCTCGCCTGTACCACGTCCACGTGGCCACGGCATAAAGGCTTTCTCATTTGGGTCTATTGGTGTGAGTCAATTTCTTAGAAAGAATAACATTGCCTCTTTTAAAGACTGATTTCTGTGAGAGCCAGCCAGCCAGGTCGCTGCCCCAAGTCAAGAAAAATCAAACCAAACTACTAATTTTGAACTTGGACCTGGTTCAGCATTTACTTTATAATACGTGTCCAGTACATTAAGACCGGACATGATGATTTTATATTTTTCTCAAGGTGAAGATCAAATTGTGGTATTACTTGACCATTATGATGCATTACTCGGACATGTTTTATAATTAATTTTTAATTTGAAAGATAAAAATTTCATGTAATGGTTGGTATTGTAATTGTGAGTATGGTGTAGTGAGATGTTAGGCATTATGTTTATGAGGTGGGTTTGTGCGTTTTAAGATTACAAATTTTTGAAAATTTACAATGTGAGATGTTTAAATTGAAGTTGTTTAATAGTACTCAGTGTCTATAATTTTTTCAATTCAATGAAACATGCATATCATGTCTTTTCTAAATAAAGAAGAAAAAGATAAAAGTCCCATATTTAAATTTGATAAAAATAGAATATGATTAACTTTAGCTATAATATCAATTTTCCTTGATCTTGATTATTGGATATGAATTGTATATTAATTTTTTTTTTACATTATTAATAAAATGTTTCTGATTTTTTTCAAAAGAAAGTATGATTATCCATACACTTTTATGAATATAGATATTAAGAAATTGTATTTAAAAATTTCTCTTGTTATGTAAAATCTTGTGATTTTATTATAAATTTTTACCCAAAAAAATTGCAGTCTAAATAAAAAAAAATCCTCGTGTTATTTAAGAATATTCCTGTTGAACCAAGCCTACCCAAAACATTCTTAGCAAGTAGCGTTTATGTTACCACCCTCTGATTCGGTTATAAAAGACCAACAAAACTAGAGGGGAAATAAGTGTTAATTACTTGTAAGTAGTTCTTGGAAAAAAGAGGAACCTTTCCAATGGGAGAGGAGGTAGTTGATGGAGTTAATAGTGAACATAGAGAGAATTGATGAAGGAGAGAGAGAGAGAAATAATGGCATAGAGATGATTGATGAAGGAGACCAGATCATCATCGAAAGAAATGAGACAGATAATGGTGAAGAGAAAGAAAGATGCACGCCTTTTACAGAGCATTTCTACAGAATGGATTCTCTCAACAAAGAGGCTACCGGGTCTCCGGCATGCTGGCTGCATCTTAAGGTATGGTACCTTTTTGTTTTCAAATTTTCGTTTTTAATTTTTTTTTTATACTTCGTTGTAACATATATCTCCTCTTCGTTAATATTTTCCAGAGGTTTTGCATGTTCTTAATTACAAGCTTTATAGTTTTTTTTTTTTTTTTGTATACTTTGACATAGAATCCTTCTGGTTTTTGAAATGTGTTGGAATCTCAGTACAAGGATCACATACAATATTCTAACTTGGGAGCAATTAAGTACCAGCCAACAACCAAGAAGGGAAACAAATGATCACGTCGCTTTTCACATAATTTTAGTTTCTTTACTGTTCCGTAATTTTTTTTTTGTTCAAACCTTGCTAGGTTCTATCAACAGCAGCCGTCTTGCAACTTGCATTTCAAAGCATTGGAGTCGTGTATGGAGACATCGGCACATCACCTCTGTATGTTTTCGCTAGCACATTTGCCGACAGAGTCCCGACCAAAAGCGACATAATCGGGGTTCTCTCTCTTTGCATCTACACTCTCACTCTCTTCCCCCTTATCAAATATGTCTTCATTGTTCTTTGGGCCAATGACAATGGAGAAGGTACAGCTTCTAACTTCTAATATGATTTACTATCTTTAAATCAACTAAATTGAGTGCAGTGTTTTGAATACTGCATTGCTAGTTTTAAAATTCTAGACTTGACTTTTATGAAAAATACAGAGTTTTTATTTTTAAGGACAAAATACCAATCAATGGAACACAATAGTTATACATAATGATAAACAGAGTAAGATTAAAATTGATTCTATATACCCTTTTTTTTTCTCAGGAGGTACTTTTGCACTGTATTCGCTAATATGCCGGCATTCAAACGTGAATGCACTCCCAAGCCAGCAAAGAGAGGTGATGGAGATCTCTGCATACAAGGTTGGACTACCAAACAAGCACCTCAGAAGAGCTGAAAAGATCAGAAATGGACTTGAGAGGGAGCAGCTTTGCTAAAAACTGGACTTCCTCTGGTTGGCCCTTCTCGGCACTTGCATTGTTGAAATTAATAAGGATTGTTGGAGAGCTTGCTATGATGAGTAAAAAGTTATATTTCTGCTGTATTCTCTATCTCTGTTACAAGGCTTATATAGCCAGACTACATAACGGTAAAAAATATCTCTGTCCGTACATACATGTAACGGTACAGTTCCTAAACAAAGAATAAAATAAATTGAAGCTCCTGTACAGTGAGCTCTTTATTTTTTCCAAAAGGGCCTATGATGGAAAATATCCTCACGGTCTGAGGCTATTACTGTTTTCTTTAGCTTTTATTTCTTAACACTCCCCCTCAAGCTAGGATTATAGAGATCATATAATCCTAGCTTGCACGAAATATTTTCGAAAACCTTGGCGCTTAATCCTTTCGTAAATATATCTGCCAATTGATCTTCACTCTTGACAAATAGAGTTTCTATTTCTTGAGTTTGAATTTTTTCTCGGATGTAATGGCAGTCCACTTCAATATGTTTGGTCCGCTCATGAAAGATTGGATTTGCTGCAATGTGTCTTGCTGCTTGATTGTCGCAAAACATTTGCATCGGTTCTTTAATCTTGACACTCAAGTCGGTCAGCACTTGCTTAATCCACGTCAATTCGCTTGCGGTTGATGCCATGGCACGATACTCTGCTTCTGCACTTGAACGCGCCACAACATTTTGCTTCTTGCTCTTCCATGTGACTAAATTTCCGCCTACAAACGTGCAAAAACCGGTTGTCGATTTCCTATCGAAGCTACCGGCCCAATCTGCATCGGAATAGCCACATATTGCATTAGTGCCATTTTTCCTCATCCAAATTCCCTTTCCGGGAGAACCCTTTAGATACCTTAATATTCTATCAATAGCATGTAAGTGAGGTGTTCTTGGTGCATGCATAAACTTGCTGATTTGACTCACAGCAAAAGAAAGATCTGGTCTGGTTACGGTTAAATAAATCAACTTTCCTACAAGTCTTTGAAATTGATTTATATCACTCAATGGCTCACCATCTTCGGTATTGAGTTTTATATTTGTGTCAATTGGTGTGATGACCGGTTTACAACCTAATTTACCAGTTTCCTTGAGCAAATCAAGGACATATTTTCTTTGAGATATAAATAGTCCTTTTGAAGAGTGAGCTATTTCTATCCCAAGAAAATACTTTAATTTGCCTAAGTCTTTTATCTCAAATTTTTGTTTTAGATCTCTTTTAACACCTTCAATTTCAATTTGATTGTCTCCGGTTATGATTATGTCATCAACATAAACTAAAACTACAGTGGTACCATTGACATTGTGCCTAGTAAACAAAGATGAATCGGCCAAACTCATTTTGAAGTTACAAGATAATAAAAAATAACTAAGCTTACCATACCATGTCCTTGGAGATTGTTTTAATCCATAGATCGATTTTTTTAACCTACAGACAAGATTAGGAATTCCTTCTTTTTTGTGACCGGGAGGTAGGGACATATAGACCTCTTCCTCAAGTGTTCCTTGAAGGAATGCATTTTTTACATCCATTTGGTATAAAGTCCAGTTTTTATTAACCGCAATGGAAAAAAGAATTCTTACGGTGTTCATTTTAGCTACGGGTGCAAACGTTTCATGGTAGTCAATACCGTGAGTTTGGGTATAACCTTTAGCAACTAACCTAGCTTTATACCGTTCAATGGTGCCATCACTATTGTATTTAATTTTGTACACCCATTTACATCCAACCGGTTTCTTATTTTTTGGTAAATTACATAATTCCCAAGTTTGATTTTTCACTAAAGCATGGAGTTCTTCTTCCATTGCTTTGCACCATTTTGGATCCAATTTTGCTATTTCATAATTGGTTGGTTCTTCTATTCTTGACAAAGAATTCAAGAATGCATAATGGTCATGAGAAATATTGTTATAGGAAACATAATCTTGTATGGGGTATTGTACCGAATATGTGACAAAATCCCTTAATCTTGTGGAGGGTTGAGTTTGTCGGCTCGATCTTCTCAAGGGTATTTCTTCCTCTTGAGTTCCTTCATGATTTTCATTTTCTTCGGTTTCTTCCAACAATTGTTCATTTGCTTCGAGTTCTTGATTACCTGTCTCAATATTATTTTCAAGAAGAAGTTCTCTTCTTTCTAGATTAGTGACACAAGGTATAACCCACTCATTTGACAATAATTGATCAAAATGATTTTCTCTATCTTTATCATAAAATGGTTCGTTCTCAAAAAATGTTACATCCCTTGAGATGTAAAGTTTTTTTGTTTTAGGATCATAACACTTATATCCCTTTTTTTCAAGAGAATATCCCACAAAGAGTGTTTTAATTGAAGTAAAATCTAATTTATCTATTTTATTCTTGTGAACAAAACAAGTGCAACCAAAAACTTTTAAATGATCAATATTAGCTTTCTTTCCATAAAGTATTTCAATAGGACTCTTAAAATCTAGAATGGCACTAGGTAACCTATTTATTAAATAGGTTGCGGTGAGAACGGCTTCCGACCAAAAAATCTTTGGAACGTTATTTTGAAATAAAAGTGTTCGTGTCATCTCACGTAGATGACGATTTTTTCTTTCGGAAATACCATTTTGTTGAGGGGTATAAATGCAAGAAGTTTGATGAATAATACCTTTTTGTTTTACAAAATTTAAGAAATTTTGATTTACAAACTCCGTTCCATTGTCCGTTCTAAGAGTTTTGATTTTTTTGTCAAATTGATTTTCCACGAAATTTACAAATGTTTGAAAATGAAAGAAAACTTCGCTTTTAGTTTTCATCAAATATATCCAAGTTGTTCTTGAAAAATCATCAATAAATATAACGTAATATCTAAAACCATTGTAAGAATTTACGGGAGCGGGTCCCCACACATCGGAGTGAACTAGCTCAAAAATTTCATTACTATTAGTATTTGAATTACAAAAAGGAAGTTTTGTATGCTTAGCAAGCTTACAAACTTCACACCTACTACAATCAATATTAGTAAAATTAAACATAAATTTAAGTATCTTGTCGGAAGGATGTCCCACCCGCTTGTGCCAAAGTTTACTTAAATCTTCATTTTTCCTAGTATTGAAAATAATCTTGTTGCTATCCAAAAAATATAATCCATTTTCTAAAAAACCTTCACCAATCTTCTCCTTGGTGAATAGATCCTGAAAAACAACATTTTTTTTCTTAAAAACAATCTCGCAATTTAATTCTTTGGCAAGTTTACTAATAGATAATAAATTTACTGAGCAATTCTCAACATAAAAAACATCTTGAAGAAATCTTTTAGAGAAAATGCTAATCATGCCCCATCCTTTAATTTTAATTTTTTCATTGTTGGCCACCGTAAAATATTGGTCATCATTGATTGGATGATAATTTTTTAATAAATTTTTGTTTCCGGTCATGTGATCGGTAGCACCGGAATCAAGAACCCATTTGGTACAATTTTGAGGGGCATTTTTGGTTGACAAACCTATAGTTAAACATTTAATTTTATGGTCTATCTTCTGATATTGCTCTCTGTTTCTAGTTTTTCCTGTGTTTTTTACCAAATTCTCTGGACCAACTTTATAATAATTTGGGCTAGTGCTTTTTACCAAATTATCTATACCGACTTTAAAATAATTTGGGCTGGTGCTTTGGTGTTCACTATTTAATTGAAATTGAATTGAACCTTGGCCCATTTTTTGGCCCAGCAGAGCAGCCAACATAGACTCAAGTCTATCCAGCCTTTCTGTTTCATTTCGACTTGACTCAGTAGCACCGAAGCTCCTGTCCCTTTCTTCTCCATGTGTCTCCTCTTTCGCTGAAATCAGCCCCCTTTTCTCCCCCTCTTTCGAATCTGAGTTTCGGACAAAACTTTTCTTCTTCACTGCCTCTTGATTCCGATCATTTCTCTTGGGTCGAAGATGGGGATGAAGTACCCAGCACTTCTCTTGAGTGTGTCCGTCCCTCTTACAGTGAGAGCACCTTTCAATCTCCCCCTTTCCCTTTCCTTTGTTGGTGTTGAGGTGTTGGGCTGAGAAGGCATGAGCCTCCGGTTTTGGGTTCAAGTCGGCAGTTTTCATTGCAACTCGCCTCGTTGCCTCTTGTCGGATGCGAGCTGTGACATCATCAAATGTCAATTTTTCTTTGGAAAGGAGGATCTGTGCTCTAACAGCTTCGTAGCTTGAGTCGAGAGCTGCCAGAAAGGTGTATATTTTGTCCATCTCTTCTCTTTCTTGGAGAACACTGAGGTCAGTGGTTGGTGGTCTGTATAATTTTAGCTCTTCGTATTTGGCTATTACATGCCCGATTAAGTCGGGTATATCTCTTGATTCTTGTGTGATTTTGCCTATTTCGTTTTTGAGTTGATAAATTTGAGAATGGCTTCTTTGATCACTGAACTGCTTCTCAATGGCTTGCCACAGCTCAGCTGCTGTTTCGCAAGTCCAAAAAGAGGTAGATAACTGTGGTTCAATGGAGTTGGTGATTAATGTCATTGCTTGACTATCCACCATATCCCACTCCTCTTGAGCTTCAGTGCCTTCCATGGGTCTTTTCTTGCTGCCATTAATGTACCCGAGCAAGCGCTTTGCTTTGAGAGTCACTTTGGCTGCTTTGGCCCATGGTATGTAATTTTTTCCATTCAAAGGCATATTGGTTAGTTTTTGGGATGAATTGAAATCGGCATAATGCCTTATTATTGTGGTGGTGTGTTGGTTATTGGTTTGATTTTGACCTTCTTCGGTTGGATCTGGGAGAAATTCTGCCATTTTGACAGTGCCCCTTTTTTTTAATTTTTGTTGGTTGAAGAGATTTTGCGGAAGCTTTCTTTGGATCAGATATGCTCTGATACCATGTTGAAATTAATAAGGATTGTTGGAGAGCTTGCTATGATGAGTAAAAAGTTATATTTCTGCTGTATTCTCTATCTCTGTTACAAGGCTTATATAGCCAGACTACATAACGGTAAAAAATATCTCTGTCCGTACATACATGTAACGGTACAGTTCCTAAACAAAGAATAAAATAAATTGAAGCTCCTGTACAGTGAGCTCTTTATTTTTTCCAAAAGGGCCTATGATGGAAAATATCCTCACGGTCTGAGGCTATTACTGTTTTCTTTAGCTTTTATTTCTTAACAGAACTCAATCATCACATGTTTTGCATGGATGGAGTACTCTTGGTTTGGCAATAGCCGTAGAGAAGGAACTCATGATCTGTTCTAGCATCTTATGTATTATCTTTCTCCTCCAGCTCCTTAACAACTTTTTTAATTTCAGGCATGCTACATAAGTACCTCGGCTTCTTGTGGACCGCACGGTGCTCACCTAGTGCTTGAAAGTTAGGAAAGTTTCCTTTGCATGTGTAACATTGATCAATGGCCTTGGCAATTTGAAAGGGAAATCGATAGCGTTTCGTGCGTCTCCTTTTCGGGATCGGTCCAAATCTTCTGCATTCATCTTCTCTTCCTTGTTCTCCACGGTCCATTTAATTCAATAAAATGAATGGTTTCCACACAACAATTTATATCTAACAAAAGAGGTGTAAGAGAGAAGTTGGGATGTGAATTCAAAACTTACAAACAGGGGCTATATATATGTAATATATAGATAAGGAAAGACAACACAATTTATAACAATAAAACCACAGGGCCTAAAATAAATGATATGTGCAAGTGAATCAACAGATATATAGCGGGGGTAGAGAAATATCAATTTTTAGTGCTTTTCACACATTATCTAAGTTTGTTAAAGTTAAAGAAAGTTGTCTGGCTTTGCACTAAAGTTAGGATATCAGAACACCGTACATAGCCGGGTGGAATGAGGTTGTACAGTAAGTATAGTAAAGGTTAAATCTCCGGTCTTGGCTCGTTCATCGACTAAAAATGGAGAAACAAAGTGACCACACAAATAAGAGGTGGAGGCAAGGGTACACCAGACCATTGAGCATCCTATTTGCAATTTTCAGATGTTCTTCTAAATGAAATTATAGTCAGATACACAGATTATGGTCCCAAATGATTATTTACTCATATAAGCATGTGCAAATCTAATCTGTATTAGAAATTTTAGAAATTTGCAATATATAACCAAAACTACGTTATTATTAATGAGTATAGCTAATATAACATCAGTGTCATTTCAGTCTATATAACATCAACTCCAAAATATATCAAATCGAGTTCAAATGGTGAATCCAAACCGTTCAAACTGATATACTTCATTAGTTGTGCGTTTACATGTAAAATTTATAAGATTTTGAGTTTATTTGATATCAAGTCAAGCGGTCAAATGTGTGAGTTTTTAAGTTAATTTAATACATTCATTTTTTAATTTTTTTTGCCGCTTGATTTTATACTAAAATAACTCGAAAATATAAAAAGTTTGCATGTAAATGCATCACTCATAAAATAAATTAGTTTAAACGGTTTAGATTCACCATTTCAACTCAATTTGATAGGTTTTGAAATTGGTGTTATATAGACTTAAATGACACTGATGTTATATTAGCCATACTCATTATTAATAATTTAATATTGGCGAACCTGCAATATTTTGTAAAGAACAATCATTACCATCTAAATGTTAAAATATAAAGATATTAAAAAGTTAATATATGTATATGTATATAATATTTATATACATATACATATACATATATTATATACATATATATGTATATTTATATATACATATACACATATTATATACACATATATACATATACACATATTACATATACATATAATACATATATTATATTATATATATATAAACATATATTATTAAAAAAATGAGTTTACAAAAAGAAAAATCAAACCATGAATATTTTCTTTCTCCAAACACCAAACACCAAACTCTAAAAAAAAAAAAAAAAAATCCGGGCCGCAGAAAAAATCTGCGCTCGGAATAAAAAAAAATCTAAAAAAAAAAATTCGGGATACAAATTTTTTCCGCGGCACGGAATAAAAATTCCGGAGTGCAGAACAAAAATCTGTAGCCTGGGTATTTTTAAAATTCCACTCAAAACATGATTAATTTTAATAAAATAAAATTTTCTTTTTGGGAATTTAAAAAAAACTCAGCCAGACTTGCCAGATCATCGATCATCCCCTCCCATTTCAGTAAAGCGAGCACAAGCCACACTTGAGCCTACTTTCACACACCTCCATTACTCTTTAGTCTTTAGGAGGCTCGCTAATTCCTTTTTTGCAAAGCAGAATCCAATATAGTGTACAATTTTGTACACATCAATATTAAAAAAAATCCAAAAAAAATTGTAAAATTTGGTCTCCAAGCACATTTTAATATGGAGATCATGTTGAATGGTTTGGATCATCTTTTGAATTTTAAAATCGCAAAAATAATTAAAAATATAGTGTTAAGATGTGCCATCATAAAATAGTGTAATTAGATCCCTTCTCTAATTTTAATTAGGATAGAGGCGAACTAATGGAATAAGAGGCTGTTTGAATCAGATTCTGAAATTAAAAGTCCTAATTTTTCCTATAAAATGATTAACTTTCTTATTATAAATGATCAACATTAGGGCTGTAAATGAATCAAACCGAATCGAACTCATCCTAGTTTGAGTTTTGAGTTTGAATAAGATTTGAATCGAATTGATTTGATTTGTTTCATAACGAAAAAATTTCAAATCAAATTAATTGCGAACTACAAGTTTTTCGAATAGAAGTCAATCGAATTATGAACGACAAAATTTTTTGGCAGCCCTAGTTTATGCATCAATTTTATTCTCATGGAACAAAATTCAGTTTCCTCTTACCTTTCACTAATTCACGCTGATGGATTATAAGCCAGTTTAAGATTTCCTTACATTTTATGCTGCTGGATTGATTAAAACCACGGCATGGACCTAATCAAATGAAACTTATTCCATTGTTAATTTGTTACACCGCTGAAACATTTTTCTATTATAAGTTACCATTATATTAACAATTTTGAGCTGTGATATAAGTTTGGTTCCTGCATTATTAAAGATTAATGGTTGAATCCATTAGTTGTATTATTTAAGATTCAAACATAAATAGTTCATGAATCAATTTCGAACGAATTATAACCAATTTGAGTTTGATTTGAATAATATTCTAATCAAACTGGTTTGATTTGTTTTAGAACAAATTAATTATGAACTTTTTTTAAATCAAATTCAAATCGAATCAAGAAGTAGGAAATTTTTGTGCAGACTTAATCTCCATGATAGTAAAAAACTATGAGGGTTCAAATGCCTCTATTTTTTGTGCCTCCATCATGCCTCCATTTTTAAAAACTTTAATAACTCAAAATTTAAATCTTAAAATAAATAAATAAATCATTGGATATGAACTATATCATTTTATCTATGCACATATAAAAAATTATGGCATTTCAACTTTGTTTTGATTGTCATTTTGAACTTGTAAAAATGTATATAAATGTGAACAATTTCTAGACGTTGATTTTTCAACTTATTGATTCATATAAAGGCAAAATCAAAATGTGATAATTTTTATAGGCACATAGATAAAATCACATAGATCACATCTAACAGTTTTATTTTGACGTTTAAGTTATAAATTTTGAGTTATTTAAGTTTTTAAAAATAAAGACATGATGGAGACAAAAAATAAAAGCATTTCAACCCTCCTCAAAAACTAGATATGGTTGTTTTGTTTTTGTGAGAAACTATAGATCAATGCTTCTCTCTGTTGGGCAAGATTTTTATACGACTCATGTTAAGCCTATTAATTAGTATCTACGAAATATCATACATTCATTATAGCCCATATGGCGAGATCAATAATCAGATCTTTAATTGCACTGTGAATTCGGCCCAAAGTAATTGGTGTCAGGCATTGCATTGGATTTGAATTCAAGCAAAGCAAACATATTTTTTAATGTATATGACCGTGTGGAATATTCACAGTTAGATCAAAATTAATTATGTGCCTATTTGAAATCTAGGAGAATTTGTTTTGCCACATATAGCACTGGATCTTTCAAGCAACAAGAGTTTGGGGTGTCGGTTTTTTGATTTAAATGTATCAGTTCGGTTGAATTTACAAATTATTTATGTTTAAATGAATTGGTTCAGTTTATGTTTCAAACTGATTAGACGGAACCGACCGAATTAAATTGTTCAAGTATAGTTTATATTTTGTTTGATTCAATTAATTATTGCTTCCTTTTATTTTGATTTGGATATTTTAAAACATCTACATATTTTATATGAAATTGAATAATGTGTATATGTAATTTTTTATATTTATTTCTATAAAATTAGTAATAATTAGTGTATGTATTGAGTTTTATTTATTCTTAAATTTGATCTCTCTTATTTGGTTTAATCAAACAAACTAAAATTTAATTTGGTTTAAACGGTTTGGTTCTTATTATGTTGGTCATTGTAATTCAGTTAATTCGATTGGAATTTTAAATACTGAGAACGTACAGTTTGGTTTATCTATTTTATTCGGTTTCAACGAAATTGACGGCCGTTTTGAACATAGCTTTCTATTAGCCTCTTGTTGTGCCATTTTTATTTTTATTTTTTTAGAAATAAAAAAAATTGTCAGAAAATATATTGATTATTTTTTGTTTTGAAAAATAATAAGGATTGAATTAAAGTTTTAATTTAGATATTGAATGACCAAAATTATGAGTCTGGTCTCGCCCCTTTCTCACCAACATATTTTGAACCATAGAAAATCTAGTTAGGGAGAGGGGGGGGGGGGGGGGGGGGGGGGGGGGGGGGGGGGGTAATACTTAAATTATGTGAAATCTGTGGTGAGGAGTGCGGACAGGTAATGTGAAAGAGAAAAAGAAGAAGCAATCAAGATGTTTTTGTGCCTGGTCAAAGGAAGATATATGGACACGGGACGCGTTTGTTCAGTTCTTAGAAAGCGTTTGTGTGGCACCTCCCCACAAGAACATATACAACCGACAACCAAAGGTTTTTCTTTTAAGAAACAAGTGTACTCTTCCAATTGATTGTCTATATTAATTCAATTCAATGTATCGCGTTATTTGATGTATTTAGTTAGTATGTTAGTCATACTTTTTTAATGAATAGGTAGTCAAAATGTATTACAATTTTAATCGTAATGAAATTTAAATTTGAGTACGTATCATCTTTTCATATATTATCTTACTTAAAGTAAAGGTAATAAAGTCATCAATTAAATCTTTCACAAAAGGAACAATTTGTATAACTATTTCTTAACTCATGGTGGTTATACATATTTTAATTATATAACAATTTGTATAACTATCTTATAATTATATTACAGTAATTTATTCTTCCTTTTCAATCTCCCATTTTCTAATTCTGCCTTGCTCAAAATATAATATAATTTACATTAAATTAGTTTATTATTATATAAATTATTTGGTTGTAGAAATTTTGGAATGTAATTGGATAGGCTGTTGCTTTTCTAGCTTTCAAGTCAAGAGTTGTTTGCGCATCAATTAGTGATGCTACCAAAACGAAAGAAACGGAGATGACACAGTCATATCAAATCATTTAACAACTACATTGACAAAGGCATGTAAATACCCTCTTTTTTTTCAAATCAAAGAATTAAAAAAAAAAGAGATTATATCACTATCATTAGATCGTTATTATTGTGTCTCTGCTTACATTTTTCTTAGATATAAATCACTAAACCACTAGACAATGAATGCATGAACATGCTTTAGTTTGTTTTGTAAAATTTAAAAATTAATGGATAGAAAAAAGAAGACAAAAGATGTAAATCTCCATGATTAGTGGGGTGAAGAGATTTAAAAGTCAAGAAATGCATTAAATAATTGGCAAGAAGAGAATTCTTAAATTTTATTATTTTAAAGAAACAGAGGGACTGAAAAGTCAAAAGTCAAGACACCTATTAGGTTTCTCTTTCTGTCTCGTTTAATTGTTAGTTCAAATTTTGTTGTCTACTTTAAAAAAATAAAAATAAAGAACTATGTGAAATGTGTGATTAATTAGCATGTGATTGTCCTGACACAGTATATATATGAGTTGTATGATAATATATCGTTGTGGTATGTTAGCTAGTAAGTAACTATTAATCTATTATGTCAAAATCAAGGAAAAACAACTGATTTAATTATTGTGGGTCCGGTCTATCATTCAATGTACTGTGAAAAATATCAAATTGGGGACTTAAACAGTACAAGGTGTGATGATGATTCAAAGGATTGGATCTGTATCCTCTCAGGTACCTGACTCAACACAATTGAAACAGACGGCCCAGATTTACTCTCAGCTGGTCCTTGATCGGAATGACAATGACAGAGGAAACAGTATTATTTGTGCTTTGAGATTCGTGCCAATTTAAATAGAACAATTTTGGACCGTCTGATTCAATTGTACTCAGTCCGGTAACCTGAGGGGATGTGAATTCGGATTAGACAACAAAATTAGCTGTGTATGAAAAAAATATCAAATAAAATAAACAATTTTGAATAAAATGAACTTGAACTTAGCTGTGTGTATGAAATCCGTTTATCCAATTATCCGATCTGTATTGTACTCGACAAAAAAATGCGAAAAATAATATATTTTGTTAGTTTATGAAATAAGGATATGAGTAAAATTTAGCGGTGTGCTAATTAATTGGACAATATTATATAAATTATAATTTTATTTGATAATTATTCATTATTTGTCTCTTATTCTTATCCTTAACTGATAATAGTATGATATATATATATATATAAGATCAATGTTTATCGGGTGTGTGTAGGATAATGAAAAGATTGTTTTAATTGTATGATTTGAATAATGTTTTGGAGCAATTTTCTACAAAATTAATTAACTGTGTTAAATTATATAATTTTAAGATGATAATTAAAAAATATTTTATGGCAGTTTATTGGAATAAACCCCTTTCACATTAAATGGAACAATTGAAAGCAGTTGATCTTGATCTACTTTCAAGCTCTTAAAAATTGTTTACCGGTATTTAATAGCTGGATGACTTTATTTATTTATCAAATTAATCATTTTTTAATTGTTATTTAAAAACGGAACGTCTTTAGAGCTTTTAATTTAACTCCACGTCCATAAACTGAATAAAAATGGTTAATCATAAGTTCAATTGTAATTCTAAAACTTATCAAATTTACAATAAAAACATATATATTTAGTTATTTACACTCCTTACATATTTGAAGATGTAGAAAAGTGAAGGTTGATAAATTACTTGTTAATTAAGTCATTTTCAGCAAACTTTTAAACTTTAAATTATACATTACAAACTGACAAACTTCAAATTTAGAATAATACATTTCAATGAAGTTGATTAGTTTGCATTAGTTTTTTTGAAATTGATTCAACGCCTTCTAAATTTTAACGGTTGCCTATACATTTAAAAAAAGAAAAAAAAAAGGGATCGAGTTACTTTTTTTTACTAAAATTAATTGTTTTTTCCCCTAAAATAGCCTATGATGAGAAACCCCTTAACGGATCTAAAGCTTGTGATCCGATTAAATTCCTAATTTTCAAGACACGGATCTAAAGCTACGTGCTGTGATTCGTGTGTGTTGTGTTGTAACTATATGCATGCTGTGATCATCTTTTGAAACTTTAGTATGACACGTCACGTGAAAGATTTAATCATGGCACAGCACATAGTCACGTGTAATTAGTACCATTAGATATTGATTAAATGGTGAATATTGAATAAATTAACTTAAATTATGATTAAATAGTCATGCAAATCACGCAAGACACATTTGATCACAGCACATTTGAACACAGCATGGCTCACGTTGCGTGACCATTCACGTGCTATGACTACATCTTGATATTTTAGTTATAACACAATATGGAATGTAAAAAATTAACTTAATCACAGTATGAGACGACACAAATTCAAAATCACAACACGACACAATACGATATGTTTTTTTCCACTCTAACTAGGATATGTAATGGAGAACAGGATGCACCGAAGGTCGTCTTATAAACAATTGGAAAACTGGAAATGCTTAGGGCCGTCTGAATCCGTCAATTGATCCGACTTCCCCTTTTTACTTTCTTATCTTTGCGCACTTCGTGTATCCTTCTATGAAGCATGAGCTTCTCGAGGTTAAATGGGTCACGCACGAGTACGAAATAGTCACAAAATTTGACAATAAACTCGAATTAAATTTGAATAATTTTATTTTTTGATAATGTCGAACCTAATGCCAAATTATTCGGTTGATTGAATTAAACCTGAATAATTCATAAATTTTACAAACTTTTTTTGAATTATACGAATTATTCGTGATTTTTATTTTTATTTTTCTCAGAACATTTTTTTTAATATTTTTTTCTTCTCTCTTGCAGGACTGATATTTCTAATTAAAATTATGCTTAAATTATTTCCGAATCACAAATTTTTGACTTGCTGAACCAAATCTAAATAATTCATTTGTCACTATAATAAGAACCCATTTTAATGGATTTCTTACAATAAATCTAGGAAAAAAGCATTTCTTCCATGTGCGCGTCCCCACCATCCAGGGACGAGTGTTACGCATATCCCCATTTCTCCATTCTATTATTAAGTTTGTTGGGTGTCAGATCCACTAACGACTACGATTGAAAGATGAAATTTCAGATTTGATTTTAGCCATCCAATTACATAATTTATCTTCTTTTGATTAAATACAATTGTTTTATGTATAGAATATCCAAATTTAGTTAAAAACATACTCACCACATATGCTGCCACATGATATGTTATGATTAAAATTGAACAAACTCTGAAATTTAGCAATAGATTTATTTGTTTCTTATTTCTTTGTTTTCATATTTCTCCTCTTCAATTGAGAAAACTCCAGCTTTCATTTTTTTACTTCTTTGTTTCCTTCTTCTTCATTTCTATATGGATGACAATGGAAATCATTTTTTTTTATTTTCTTATTTCTCTTTCTTTGTTTTTAGACATATTGTTGTGGACAATTTAGAATATATTTTCAATATAGAATATATTAATGTGTGTGTATATATATTCTAAATTGAAAACAAAGAAGAAGAAGAAGAATATAAATTAGAATGTGTGTGTGAATATATATTTCTCTTATAATATGTGTGTGTGTGTATATATATCACGTACATACACACGATAACACATTTTATTTATGTTTTTTGATATCATATTATATGTCGATATTGAATTATTGTCTGATATTTGATATTAGATTTGAATTGAGCTATTATTTAATATCATTGATACTTGTTGAAAATAAAGAATCATCACATCATCAAATTGTTATCATAAATCACGATTAAAGTTAATTAAAAATACATAATCATATAAATTTTGTATTAACATGTGTCTTAATTTTTGAATAATTATTATTTTAATTAATTTTTTTTATAATATGTCCTCATTACAACATACGGGTGTGATAATCATTGTTTATTTTAGCATAGTTATGAAAATATGCTGAAATAAATGATTTGTTGTATTTTGAGAAAAATATTTATGAAAAATTGTTTTTATAAAAGGCTTGTTATCAATATTAATTTTCTGATTAGTAGTTATAATGAGCAAAATTAGGGTGTGATGTGCTCATCAAGAGAGGTTGGTGAGCACACATCTAAGAGACTATCGGATTGACTTACTACGAATCCAAACCGTTGAAGTCCAAGTACTTCGTGAGTGATGCATGTTTATGCAAAAAATTTTAAAGTTTCGAATTCATTTAGTACATGGCCAAGTAGTCATATTTAAAAAATGATGAAAAATTAAGACATAAAACAATTTGAAAAATAACTTATAAAATGTTCAAAATATTTACGCTTGACCATGTACTAAATAAATTCAAAACTTTAAAAATTTTGTATGTACATGCATTATTCACAACGTACTTAGATTTCAACGGTTTGAATTTATAATTCGAAATCAATCTGATAGTATTTTGGAGGTGTGCTCACCAACCCCTCCTTGTGAGCACATCACACCCTAAGTTTTGCTCTAGTTATAATAATTTTTGTATCAGTCTTAACAATATAGTCTAATATTTAGCATATAATAAAATTTAGGAAAAAGAAAGTGAAATTGTAAAAAAAAAAGTGATGTTCAAAATCAAGCGAATACTTAATTTGCAAATTATGATAAAATAAATGGCGAAAAGACTAGTTTAAACAATAGATTAATTTAAATTAAAACATAAATTGAAGACATATAAGTTAAAACTATTTTATAACCATCCACATTTATCACAAGCTCTTGAAAAGAAAAACAAATTGGCCAAACTATTTTTTCCCCATCATTTTAAGCTTTGAATGGAAATGAACTTTGAAAATATGAAGAGTGTGTGTATATATGAGGAGGGATATTTGTAAGTTACAAAATCTTACAATAATTTGGTTTCGTGATTCTTAAAGTTCAAACAGTTGATCCAAACTGTTTAACATGACATCTATATTAAAATGTGCTTGGAGATCAAATTTCATATTTTTTTTATTTCTTTAATATTTATTAAGTATTTTACAAATCTGTTGGTTTTATACAATTAGGGACCACTAAAAAACAATAATTTTGTAAACTATTTAATATAGAGTATGGCTAATATGAGTAGAACTAGGGTGCTCTCAAGCTCACCAAAGTGTTTGGTGAGTTTGACTCTAAAACCCATCAAATCGATTTTAAATGATGAATCCAAACCATTGAAACCCGCTTACCTTACATGTGATGTGTCTACATGTGAAATTTTTAAACATTTGAATTAGTTTAGTATAAAGTCAATCGGTCGAAATTAGAAGGTTAATAAATTAATTTTAGTGCATTCATTTTTTGAATATTTTTTGACTGCTTGACTTTATACTAAATTAATTTGACTGTTTAAAAATTTCACATGTAGACACATCACACGTAAGGTAGGCAGGTTTCAACGGTTCGGATTCATCATTTGCAATTGATTTGATGAGTTTTAGAGTCAAGCTTACCAAACACTTTGGTGAGCTTGAGAGCACCCTAGTTCTACTCGGCTAATATAACATCAGTGTCATTTCAGTCTATATAACACCAACTCCAAATTCTATCAAATCAAGTTCAAATGGTTAATCCAAACCGTTCAAGCCGTACTTCATTAGTTGTACATTTACATATAAAATTTATAAGTTTTTTAGTTTATTTGATATCAAGTCAAGTGGTCAAATGTTTGAGTTTTTAAGTTAATTTTAATACATTCATTTTTCAATTATTTTGCCACTTGATTTGATATTAAAATAACTTAAAAATATAAAAAGTTTGTATATAAACGCATCACTCATAAATTAAATTGGTTTGAACGGTTTGGATTCACCATTTGAACTCGATTTGATAGGTTTTGGAGTTGGTGTTATATAGACTGAAATGACACTGATGTTATATTAACCATACTCCTTAATATATAGTAAAAAAGTTTAGAAAAATATAAAATTTTCATCTCCAAACACATTTTAATATAAATATCATCACTATAACAAAGTAGACACTTTTTACGAGAGAAAAATGACATTTACGACGGCCGTCCGTCGCAAAAAGAAAAAACTGAACAATGAAAGTAGTCCGTCGCAAAAAGTCATTTTTTTATTCTTGCGAAAAGTGTCTCATTCTTGTTGTGCATGTTGAACAATTTGAGTCGACTATTTGAACTTTGAAAATCGCAAAACCAATTGTTATAGGATTTTTGATGCTTGAAACATTCACGGCGAAACGCTGGTCCAATCCAACTCAAATACTAGATATCCTGTGTATATATGTATCAGTTATAGATACGATATTTTCTGCACCTAAACAAAATCAATATTTAAAATACATTTGGTACGAAAATAATATCTATCACAATCAAGCAATTATACCTGTGCAGTGCAAGTGCCACCTAAACTGATCTTCATTAAAAAAATAGCTTGTTTTATCAGTATATATAACTGCACTACAGAGGCCAAGTACACTATTTAGCAAACTATGGCTAATTTCCCCTCTACTGCAATTGTTCCCTTTGCTCTACTAATTATCCTCCTCCATGGATTCTCCAATGCTCAACTCTCTCCAGACTACTACTCTTGTTCATGTCCAATTCTGTTGCCAACCGTGAGAAGCGTGGTCCTGTCAGCTATCGTCAAAGAGCCGCGAATTGGCGCCTCTCTTCTCCGCCTCTTCTTCCACGATTGCTTTGTTAATGTACTTTTCTTATCTTATCTATTGTATATACATTCATTTTGTTCATCTAGTTAGCACATATGTTCAATATATTTATAAGTCAATACAAAACTTGAACTGGTATATATTTGGGTGTATAAGTGTATTATATCCTGTTTAACAAGGATTTACACATGAGGTAATGCTTAATTAATATTTTTTGTTTATCTTTTATATAACAGATTGATGTTTATCAGTATGACCACTGGCACGTAAAATCCTGAAACAAGTCACTAATTGATTATTTAATTCATGATGTATTATCAATTCAAGTTTGAATATCTTTTTTTTTTCATGGTTTCAAACATATATTGATTTGTTTTATTGTAATTGTAGGGTTGTGATGCATCAATACTGTTGGATGACACGCCGACATTTACCGGGGAGAAGACGGCTAAGGCGAACAACAACTCAGCTAGAGGGTTTGATGTGATTGACCAGATTAAATCAGCAGTGGAACAAGTTTGTCCAGCTGTTGTTTCCTGTGCTGATATACTTGCCATCTCTGCAAGGGATAGTGTTGTCCTTGTCAGTATATATGCAATCTTATATTTCTCAAAATATGAAATTAGATAATTTTTTTAGCACATGCATAACTAGCTAGAAATGTATGGCCCCTTAAGTATGGTTTGGATTAGTATATATATATGGAGGGGTCTGTCTGCTCATGACTGTATAAAAAAAAAAAAAATCACCTGCTCACTTTAAAATATATATGATTACAATGGCTTATTTTGATAACCTTGATAATGATTTTCATATTATATCAATAATTAAAAAATATATATTATAAAAACTTCTATTCTTTATAGATTGGTTGTATATTAATTTTCATGCAATTATAATATTTTTCATGTTCCATCAAATGCCGTTAAATATAGATTGTTGCAAATTTTACATTATTTGATGAATTGGTTAAACTTAAACTTTTCTCATTTTTCATGTATATAATATGTGCAAAATATATAATATGCATAAATTATAGACAAAAAATTCCACATATCTTTATTTAATGATATGGTTGAAATTAATTACTAAATTTTCTCTAAAGTACATTAATTAATTCCTGTACTTTGGTAATCTTTAATTTTGTTCTTTATCATTCTGTTATAATGTAAGTGTTATTCTGATACAAATGTGGCAGCTAGGAGGGCCCAATTGGGAAGTCAAATTGGGAAGAAGAGACTCAAAAACAGCAAGCAGATCTGCTGTGAAAAAATTTATACCTGCTCCATCATTTAATCTTGGCAACCTCATCTCCAATTTCTCAGTTCATGGCTTCTCCACCAAAGATTTGGTTGCTCTCACTGGTAATTAATTAAATAATTTAGTTATAGTTATTTTTTTAACTTATTGATCCATTAATGTCTACATTATATTTTAATTTTTAAACTTAATAACTTAAAAGTTAAAAATAAACGTCAAAATAAATTATCTACATCTCACGATCTATATCATTTTCTTTATGCATATGTAAATGATTACAATATTTGGCAAATTAACTGAAAAGTTGTAAGTTATATTGAAAATTTAGACATTTTGAAAACAAAAACTAGAATTTAGTATTTTTCATCAATGAAGTTTGATTGATCAATAAAGAATAATAGTTAATAAAGTTAAGTGTATTTCCAGAAATTAAGCAAACCAAATAATGATAATAATTTATTACATAGAATCATAAAACCATGTCAATAATAAATATTATAGATTTCAAACCTCTAGTCAGAATTCAGAAATGCATATATACTACATCAGAAGAGGTACAATGTGACAAACATAAAAATGACAGTATATTTGAAAAATCATAACAAGCTACAGCTGTCACATTTTAGCAAGGTTTTATGCATTTAAGTGATTTATTGCCAGTGAAAATAACAAATGACAATTATTTGACAAGTTCGACTAACCAACCAACTTAATTTTAGATGACATGCTTTGATTTATGATATAACCTATTCACATATATATTTTCAATATAACTAGTTCACATATTTGCAAAATGCATACTATTATTAAGTATTGAGTTTTTTTTTTTAAAAAAAAATTGAATTTAGCAATTACATCAATAAAGTGTCTTTTGAGAAAATTAAGCCCAACCAAATTATCATATTAATTTATTAAAGAGGGAATAACGAAACATGTCAGAATGATACATATTATAATTTTGATCTAAATAACGAAACATGTAGTCACAAAAATCTTTTGAATAAACTCCAAACTTTGATCTAAATAGTTCAGTAAATTGGTTATATAATGAACTGGTAGAATATCAATTTTTACTATTTAAAAAAAATACTACTTATGATTCATGAAAAATAGCAAAAAATGACTTTAAAAAAAAAAAAAAAAAAAAAGAGGAGGGATCGGATGACATTCTTTTTTGGGGACATTGGATAACACCGTGCATTTTCAAAGTCCAAGTAGTTGATCCAAACCATTTAACTTGATGGATATGTTAAAATGTGCTTGCAGATCAAATTTTATATTTTTCTGAATTTTTTTTTACTATTTATTACGATGAGTACAAAAATTCAACGGCATGAATATAGCGATTTTGTTAAATACTTAATAAATAGTAAAACAAATTCAGAAAAATGTAAAATTTGATATGCAAGCACATTTTAATATATCCATCAAGTTGAACAGTTTGGACTTTGAAAATTTTGAAAATGCACGATGTTATTCGATGTTATTCGATGTTACCAAAAAAGGATGTCATCCGATCCCTCCTCTAATAAAAATTAGCAAAAGAAATCCAAAAATAGTAAAAGTTAGCATTCTACAAGTTCATTATATAATCAATTTACTAAACTACTTAAATCAAAATTTGAAATTTATGCAATAAATCTTTGAGTCTAAGTACGGATGATCTTATGTTATCTACAACACTCAAGTCTTGCTCATTAATTAATGTCGGCAACTCGGAATTTAACCTTTATTCCGGGACTCTCCATTTCATTAAAAAGGAGAGAGTTTCTTTGCTATGCATCAATACAGTATCATTTACCAAAACTAAAATGCTGGATAATTCCATTTCGAGAAAACTGGAGGCATGCAATGCTTATGTGTTGCAATATTGAGTAAGACTAAGGTGCTATGGGTTGCATATATGACATTTATGCAACGACTCGATATTTGAGTTTTTAAAATCCTAACGGTTGATCCGAACTGTTCAATTTGATGGATATATTAAAATGTGTTTGCAAACTAAATTTTATATTTTCTAAAAAAATTTCACTATTTTTTTAGATTTTTAGAAAATCAAATATTTAAATGGTGGATAATTTTTTAGATCAAACGATTTTCTAAAACTCTAAAAAAATAGTGAAAAAAATTCTAAAAATTCTAAAATTTGATTTGCAAGTACATATTTATATAAAGATCATATTGTACAGTTCAAATCAATCATTAAAATTTTAAAAACTCGAATATTGAACCGTTGCATAGAGGTCCTCTATACAACCCATAGCACCGTAGTTTTACTCTGCAATATTATTATCCTCAGTGCGAGGTGGGAATGTGAGATTTTCTTTATACAACGACAAAGTGAGAAAATTGTGCTTATGAAAACCGTAAATTATTTTTGAGAAAAGTTGGAAATTGAATTTTTATCTATATAAATATGCATACTGAAACATACGATCTCCCATACAGAGAAATCCACAAAATCAATTCTTAAAAATTATCCAAATTCAATTTGGATTGTTGAAATTTTCAGAAACAGTTTACAAATACATACTGAAATCATTTTTTTTTTCTGCCAAAAGTTCCAATTTAATTTATTTGAAACAACTTCCTCGTAGATGTAAATACAGGGTCAGAGCTAGGGGTGTTCATTGGGTCCGGTCTAATTGGTTTTAAACCAAATCAAATTAGTTTGGACTAAATGGTTTGATTTTTTCGGTTTAATGGTTTGGTTCAGTTAAAAATTTTTGAAACCAAAATAACCAAACTGACCAAACTTTTATATGTTATGAATTTGGTCCGGACCACCCCAGTTGATTTCTTAATCAATTGTTTTAAATACTTCAGTTTATTTCTTAATACCTTGGTTTATTTCTTAATATACTTTGGTTTATTATAAATCAATTGCTTTAAATAAAAAATTAATATATTTCGGTTTGAACCGAACAATCCAAATAAACCAAAATAAAACTTTAGTTCGGTTCTGTTTAATTGCAATGCTATATCGGTTTGGTTCGGTTCATTATTAGAACCGAATTATAACTTTGACTTGCTTAATTCGGTTCGGTTGAAACTGAACCAAACCGATGACACCCCTAGTCAGAGCTTCCTTAAAGTAAAGGGATGTAACCCTTTCAAAACCTTTGAAAATTAATTATGTTAATTTTGTCAAGTGTTTGAGGAATTAATACCATTAGTAAGCTACAAAATTACTAATTCAACCCCTCTTGTGAAAATTCACCGTAGTGATTTTGGATTTGAAAATCATATTATATATAGTCCATGTATCTGTATGCAATAATATAAAAGATAAAATATATATATATATATATATATATATATGTTAAATTAATTCATTATATTTGTATGCATGACCTAGATGCATCCTAGACTGAAGTCATTTGTTGTTTGCAAATGCTTCTAATTGATGTATTTCTTGCTTGCATTCTTAGAATTTAATTGCGGAAATTAAATTTCAGATAGATTTATCAAAAGAAATTTGAGCATCGAAATTTTATTTAAAAGAACGTCAATCAGTGGAGTAGTCATCTAAATTCAAGAGATACTTGCCTCCTTCCTGGCTAAAATAAAAAAAAAAAATACTAATTTCTAGTGCATTTATTTTTTGAATTAATTTAGTATAAAGTCAATTGGTTAAGATTAAAAAATTAATTTTAGTGCATTTATTTTTTGAACGTTTTTTTACCGCTTGATTTTATACTGAATTAATTTGAACATTTAAAATTTTCACATGTAGAGGCATCACTCGCAAGATAGGCAGGTTCTAACGGTTTGGATCGTCATTTGAAACCGATTTAATAAGTTTTGGAGTAAAGCTCACCAAATACTTTGATGAACTTAAGCACAACTAAACTAGTTCTATTCATAATATTATATATATATATATATATATATATATATATATATATAAGTATATTAATATAATAATATAATATAAAAAACAAAAAATAATATAATATAATATAATCTTTCAATTTCTGGACGTGGTTACTTAACCCGTCCAGATTTTTTTTTTTTTTTCCTCAGACCCGGGACGGAATGCTTAAACCCGTCGGGGAATTTTTTTTTTTTTTCCTTGATGTTGGTTAACGGCTAATCCGATTAACCGGGACGGGTCAATTGGACTCATCCGGTGGGACGGATTTACAGAACCCAATCTACTTAGTTTTCGCAAAAACTTAAAAGTAGTGTTCTTTCTAAATATTTTATTTATTTTATTTCTATTAATAAAAAAACCGGTCCCAAACATATATCAAAATTTTGTACTCGTTGCCTTTAGGTGACACTGCCAAACCACGATATAGGTGGGTCCGGATTGGTGCATGGTTATTGGTTGTTGTCAGTACGGATCAGCTTGGTGTATCGCTCTCGCTCATAACTCATAAGTTATAATTTAGTTTGCTCGTTGAATAATTTCATATAATAAGGTAGGTTGGCGATTACGTGTACCATAAGTTAAAAGAGTACTGTAGCGAGAGAGATGGTTATATATGTTGGTTAGTGTGGAACAATCATTAAAAAAAAAAAAATGAAAACATTTAAATTTCATTTTGTAGACATAATTTTTATGTATTTTATAAATAATAAAATTTAATGTAATTTTCTATCATTTATCGATCAGTTTAAATATTCAAAAGTTCGAATTTAAAGATTTCTCATTTATTATAAGACAGTCTTTAAGTTTTATGAAATTTTATATACATGTGCAGAACTTGTGTACCTAAAAATGTATTAAAAGCTTATTTCTTCAATATTTGAATAATAGTTTATTTACTATTTGAAAGTTAATGTTAAATGTTTCAAATAATTTTATTTTAGTCCATATTAATTTGTTTTGAGCATGAAATCATAATTATAAAACCCTTTAACTCATTCTTAATATGGACACTAATTTTTAAATCTGTGAACTCCCATACAAAAGAAAATATTTTATTTTATCAGTTAAGTTAGACATAATTTTCATATTAGTCCATATATAAAATCGCACTTTGATATTAGATTATACATTTAGTTCATACAACACTATTCTTAGAGAAGAACAAGTTTTTAAGTCAAAAATTCAAAGATTCAAGTAAACACATGAGAACTTACATTTTACTCCTCTTCAAAAAATGAAATTTCCTTTCTTCCTCATGACTTATGAAACATATATCGAACTAATTAAATTTCTTACTATTTTGATCAACAGGAGCTCACACAATTGGACTAGCACAGTGTGTGAATTTTCGATCACACATATACAACGATTCAAATATTGACGCCACCTTATCTACAGCGAGAAAAACAATCTGCCCCCGAAAATCTGGCTCCGGTGACGACAACCTCGCCCCGCTTGATCCTGAAACAACCATGCTTTTCGACAACTACTTCTTCAAGAACATATTGATCAGCAAAGGATTGCTCCACTCGGATATGGAGCTTCTCAGCACGACATATACCGCTTCTCTTGTGAAGATCTATAGTCGCGATAGTGTCGCTTTCTTCGGCGATTTTGTGGCTGCGATGATCAAGATGGGAGATGTGAGACCACTCACTGGAAGTAAGGGTGAGATCAGGCTTAATTGCAGGAAGAGGAACTAATTGCTTTATTGGTTTGTGAACAAAATTCAATTTGGAGTTTGATGGTTTTTATTTATTATACAAAATATAGTTTGAAGGCCTTTTGTTAAGTGTGAAGAATGGGTGATGAATAATTGGAGGCATTGAATTTTTATTATTTTGCTTTTAATAAGTGTTTTTTAAACAATGGAGATCAAGCATCTTAAGATTGTGAGCATGCTGACTTCTCAAACAGAATTTTTTTTTACTTTAGTCACTAAATCAAAATGTGAGAATTCATTTTTTTAGTAGCTAAATTAATACTGATTTTAATGTTGAATTAGTAGTGGGCATATATATATTTTTTGGGAATTTGGCTTAAATTATCTGGTCTTAGAAAATATACGATGGCATAAAGTTATTTAATTGTATGTATATATTAAATGAGTAGGATTAAAATGTCTCATATATTAGTGTCGTAATTATGCCTTATATTCTAATTTTTTTTTCAATGTCCAAAAATCAATCAAAACTGTTTAACATGATTTCCAAATTAAAATTTAGTGAAGGATCAAATTTATATTGTTTGAACTTCTTTTATATGTACAAAAATACAATTTTTGGATAGTCCATAATTTTCTAAAATATAGTGATTTATACCTATCTAAAAATAATAGTAACAGTTCAGATAAAATTCTATTCATTAATTCAAACCATCGAATGCATGCATTCAGAAATATGCATACTCGTGTTAAATATATTAAACTAAGAATAATTTTTGTCAAAGATTATAAAATTAGAATAAAAAATAAAAATTCTCTTAGTGAACTTACCAACTTAGACCCTGATTAGAATGAAAATTGTCTCTTTATAGTTTGAGAAATGGAATTCTTTTTTATTTATTTTTTCTAAATCAAATGAGAAACGAATTCGTTTGGCACACGCGCCGTACTTTATTATACCAATTCTTATATATATTGGTTTGAATTTATACCAAATGGTGGGATTTTTGTCAAACTGCTTTGAACAAAAATCTTATTTAAAATCGGATCAAACTTATTTGATCCGTGTTAAAAATTATGCTAACGGTTTAGATTCACAACACTATTTAATTTTATTAAATTATATATCATCACACAAATCTTGATGTATTTTATTAAATTATATATCATCACACAAATCTTGATGTATTTTATTAAATTATATATCATCACACAAATCTTGATGTAGATCGAACAGTTCTGGTCTAAATTATTTAATCCGCATTAAAATTTTCACTGACAGCTTATGTTCACGTGACTATTTAATTTTCCTAAATTCTAAATCATCACACGAATCTTGATGCAGATCAAATAGCTTAAAAAAGAAGGAAAAACCCGGCAGAAGCAGATCAAAATAGTTTAAATACGGCTATTCAACAAAACCCAATTCCTCTATCAAAAGTATAGAAATTACAAGTTTGACCACTCTAGTATAGCACCGGTGATCATAGTGACAAATGAATTATTTGAGTTACTCAAATTTATAAATAATTAAATATGATATTCGTATTCGACCAATAACGCTATTACCTACATGAGAGGGCTCTGACTCTGATGAATGAATTCGGAATTTCGGATCCTCCCCTGTAGCACTGCATAAAAGATAATCTGCACGAATTTCAAAGCACAAATAATGCTGGTCTCACCGTCATTTTGAAATTTGAATAGGTACTTTTTTTTGAGCTAATATAATATAAAGCCTTAAAGTAGTGGACCCCACTTAATTTACACATACATGAGGGCGTGTTTGAATTTTACTGTTTACGTGGAAAAAAAAATTATTTAAATTGCATTTTTTTTTTCCACGTAAACAGTAAAATTTAGTTCAAAAATTTTGCAATCCCATTCTTATTCCTATTCCCGTCCGTCTGCCGAACACGCCCTGAGAGAATACGCATTCCTAGCTGATGGACATTCAATATAATCCATTCGATTTCCGATCTTAATTAGTTATTTTATTCATGTTGAGATTTTGTGCAGATATCAAAATATTTGAATAAAAAATGAAGAAATTTCAGCAGAACAATTATATTTCGAGTTTGTTTTAGATGTACAGATATTTTTAAACTTCATGTTAGATTGAAATAAAATAAACAGTACTGATCTTATTCTATGAAGTCAGGTATTTGATTATATCTTAATTCACGCCTGCTAGAGGTATATAACTTAATCCACATTGTTCTAGCATTACCATAATCGTTCTCTATTGGAAACAAAAAATAAAAAATAAAAAATACTGAGTTCCTTTACCATTCTAAAGAGATCCATTTCTATTGTGGGATCCGATTTGGCAAGCAAATCAATCCGCATTTAGCCTTGAATTTTTTTTCCCTTTTTTTTTAGCTTTTAATTCGTGGTATATATGGTGGATTAACATATTTCATTTTTGTTTCTTTTTAAGGTCTGGTTGAAATGGATTTTAATTTTACAAAAAAATATCCTCATCTCGAGACCGCATGGCTTAATTGCTTTTGAATATTTCATTACCCTGCAATAAATGAGAAGGATTTAAGTCTCTCTGTTTTTATGTCGTCATAATATTTTTATTTTTTATTTTTTTAATAATTATTTTTAAATATTATATACTAAAATTAAAATAATTAGAAGTGACTTATATTATTTTCTCTACACTTATACAAGAAAAATAATTACCTTTTAACTTTATATTGATATGAGTCGATAAATTATAAAACCAACATCTAGAAATTTCCACACATTTTTACAAGTTTTTGATCCTAATAAAGATAAAGTTGTAATGTCATAATATTTTATATGTGCACAGAAAAAATAATATAGATAAAATCTAACAGTTTTATTTAAAAATTTAAGTTTTCAATTTAAAATTATTGAGAGTTGTAAAAATTGAAGCTTGATAAAGACATCAAAAGTAGAAGCATTTGAACTCTCATGATAAATTATGACAGTTTGAATAAGTGTAAGAGAACTTTTTAGTTCCTCAATTTTTTTTCACTAGATGAAATCTTGTTTTTTCAAATAAACTTCGCGGGTGTTTCATTTCAAACGTGCAACTTCATACATATACGTGACAAGAGTGAGTCTATGGTAATATGCATATTACGATTTGGCACTGTGCTACGGCTCTATATTTGAGTTTTCAAATCCTAACGGTCGATCCGAACCGTTCATCTTGTTCTCCATATTAATATGTGTTTGGAGACGAAATTTTACATTTTTTGAAATTTTTTTACTATTTTTTTAGATTTATTGAAAATCACTGTTTTTGGATGGTCCAAAATTTTCAGATTAAGTGATTTTCTAAATATCTAAAAAAATAGTAAAAAAAATTTCAAAAAATGTAAAATTTCGTCTCCAAACACATATTAATATGGAGAACAAGATGAACGGTTCGGATCGACCGTTAAGATTTGAAAACTCTAATATAGAGCCGTAACACGATAACAACCTGTGATATGCATATTACCATAGACTCACTCGATGTGACAATATTAAAGATGATGCTCATGATGATAAAGTTAACTCTAATATCAAATCAATTCACGGGCCAAGCCTCGGAATGCAAAAAAAAAAAAAAAAAAAGATAATCAGGAAATTATTTTCATATTTTTCACAACAAATACAGTTAGGTTCCGAAAAATACATTTTGTTTTTGTTTTTGGAGGATGGTTCTGATGTCGTTTGCAAAGGACACGAGAAATGCAAGTTGGTGATGGACACTGCATTGCTCAGGATTTTAATTGTAGTAGTTATTTTTTTGTTTGTCTTAGAAAGTTGTCTATTCAAATTAAATCACATATCAAAATCCATCTGCATGGAAAATAACATTTGATCCGCTTGCTTGTAGAAAATAACATTTGAATGCCTTTCAACAAACCAAAAGTACATTCATGTATCTAGCTTAGCTAGGCATTTCTCTTGTATATAAATAGCCAAGTGTATAATATATATATTGTCACCATAACTAATTTGCTCTTCCAATCTAACAATGGCTAACAATAATTCCATCTCTAAAGTCTTATCAGGGATCTTGATTCTTTTCTTCCTTGAATGCTCTACTTGTCAATTGTACCCAAATTATTACTATTCATCGTGCCCCCAAGTTACTGGCATTGTGAAAACTATCATTGAGTCGGCGATAGCGTACGACACCAGAACGGGCGCCTCGCTGCTTCGGCTCTTCTTCCATGACTGTTTTGTTAAGGTACATCTATCTTTACACACCTTTCTAATTACAGTTTTACACTCTTAAGTCAAAGTTATTTGAACATAAAATAAAAGGATTTTTTTTTCAACTATGACAATTTTTTAAAATTAACTTTTTATTTGTCATAATAAAATATATTCCATATTATGATATTGTTGGTGTTCATTTTCTATGGATGTAACTCCTAAATCTTAATTCACATCTAATTTCAATATTGGTTCATTTCCAACATTGTGTAATTTATGTTTTAAGGGCTGTGACGGGTCGGTTTTATTGGACGA
This sequence comes from Carex pumila, assembly GCA_033356055.1. Lineage (NCBI taxonomy): Eukaryota > Viridiplantae > Streptophyta > Magnoliopsida > Poales > Cyperaceae > Carex > Carex pumila. Next base: position 30,748 of record JARJHM010000854.1, read on the forward strand.
CACGACGACCTTCACCGGAGAGAAGACAGCAAAGCCCAATAATGGCACATTAAGGGGCTTTGAAGTTATTGATGAGATAAAACAAGCAGTCGAGAAGGCTTGCCCCGGTGTCGTGTCGTGTGCTGATATCTTGGCAGTAGCTGCTAGAGACAGTGTTGTGACTGTAAGTACAACTTTTGATAGCTTTCTTCGAGATTCCAATGATAAATTTTTTTGGAACATGTATAAAATCCTACTTAATTTAGTTATAAAAAAATAAGTGAAAATATTAAACAAGTCTAAAATCTATATTTATTTACTGAAGGTGAAAGAAAAAAAATTCTCAATTAAGAACATGTACAGTTTATTGACCATATATGAGGAGATATATATATATATATATATAACATGAGGTTTATAATGACTAATTAATTATGCAATTTTTTGTAGTTAGGAGGGCCATATTGGGAAGTGAAGCTTGGAAGGAGAGACTCAAGAGGAGCAAGTATATCCAAGGCAAACAAAGACTTGCCTACACCTACATCTAGCCTCACCACTCTTACTTCTAAATTTGCTGATCAAGGCCTTTCTCTTAAAGACATGATTGCACTCTCTGGTAATTTTACATTTCTAAAATGATTCTATTACTATGGGGTCAGACATAAAAAATACCCAAATTATTTTTTAACTATACACTTTGCTCTTACAAATAGTTCTTATTATTTCCTGAAAAAAAAAAAAAAAAACAAGTGTCCCTCTCCCTCAAATACACACACACACATGACACCCCAATTAACGAAAGAGTTGTATCGGTGGATAATTTTAAATAAATGTGAAATTTTTATTATTTGCAACAAGATGCCAAAAAAAGTTGGTGATTTAAAGTCTGAATTAGGTATTTAGGTTGAAGTATGTTCTCATTTGCATGTAATGTTAAATGAAGATAGATCTTTTGTTTCCTATGTATGGAAATTAAAAGATTTTATGGTGCCTTAAATGTGTAAGCTCTATGATAAATTTAGCAATTTATCATGCATATAGTAGCCTTGAGTATAATGATAATATATAATAATTTTTTTCTAATTGAGGCCAAGTTTATTATATAGACAACTTCAACTGGCTAACCCAGATATAGACTATGAATTAATTATCTTATTTAATAAATAGGAGCTGATAATAGTACCTGCGCTACAGTACCTGCATTGTATCTGCAGGGGGACCACCGAAAATTAAATATTAAAATTTAATTTCTTGTGGGGATTACAAAAACTGCACAATTTGAATTTTTTTTCCTAAAGTATTAATACCTATGAACGGAAATATTTATACCTATATACAGAAGTATTTATACTTATGATGTGAACAATTATTTATTGTGTAGATTATGTAGCACCAAGATAGCAATACTCGCGCTACAGTACCCGCGCTACAGTACCCGGGGACCACCGAAAATTAAATGTATAAATATAACTTCCTATGGGAACTACAAAAAACTCCACAATTTGAATTTTTCTTTCAGTATTAATATTTATGCAATTTTTTTTTTTCAAATGAGATCCATGATGACGTACTTTCAGGCTCGTCGTCACACAAGTGTTTATACCTCGCCATACAAGTATTTATATCTTTGTAAGTATTTTTTACATATGACACTGAAAGTATTAATATCTAAATATTGAAAGTATTTATACTTATACACTGAAGTATTTATCCCTATGAGGTCAACTATGTTTATTAGAGGAAAGTTGACGCGGGAATAATTAGAGAACTTGAAAAGCGATTATCATAACAAGTTATGCATCGAAGTATTAATATCTTACTTTTTTAAGTGCTGATATCTTATCTTCTAAGTATTTACATCTACGAATGTATAAATATATAAGTATTTTTTACATATGACACAAAAAAGTATTAATATTTAGACACAGAAAGTATTTATATGTATGCACTGGAGTATTTATTTTTATGAGATCAACTATTTTTGTTAGAGAAAGGTTGATGCGGAATTAGTGCCGGGACTTTGAAAGGGGAACCATATGATTAGTGGGGACCATAGAGAAAGAGTACTGCTGAGATTTTAGAATAATAATTAGTGGAGACCATAACACATTATTTTTTTAAGTCCGGAGTACTGTAGCACGGTACTGTAGTGCGGGTACTGTAGCGCGGGTACAAAATAATTATTCTTAATAAATATACTATCATTAATAAGTTTGTTCTAGTAAGACAACCCATTATGTCATTAATTGCACAGTTGCCAAAAAGTGAGAAAGTGATGTCTCCTAATCTCAACACATAATTTGAGTTATTAAGAGCAGAGAGAAACTTGTCTTCTAAATACCCTTTCTGCCCTTCTTAAAACTTCCTTATTTTTTTGCTTCCAATTAAATGATGTAGTAATTAAAAAATTAAATAGCCAGCTAATTTCCTTATTAGCAGTGTACCATAAAAAGAAATGTTTAATACAATGGTTGTATTTACATGTTTGATGAGGAGGGTTCAAATGCACCCAAATTTTTTGTTCATCCAAATGTATTTTATCTTTCAAATCTTTTTTTCTCGTTTTAAAAAACCCGAATAGTCAATCCGAACAGTTAGATGCGATATATATACTAATATGTGCTTGGAGATTAAATTTTACATTTTTTGAAATTTTTTTACTATTCATTAAGCCGCTTTGAAAATTGCTGATTTTACATTTTCTGAATCATTGAATCAGCGATTTTCAAAATGGTTTAATATATAGTAAAAAAATTTCAAAAAATGTAAAATTTGGTCTCCAAGCACATCTTAATGTATAGATCACATCCAACGGTTCGAATTGACTATTTGGTATTTGAAAACGGAGAAAACAGATTTGAAAGATAGGGTGCATTTGGGTGCACAAAAATTTGGGTGCATTTGAACCATTCTCTTGGAAATATAAACTTTATTATCTTTTGAGAATATATTTGACATGATGTCTTATTTTCTATGTAATATACTGATATCTGGTGTTCAACACTAAGATTTTTCTCCTCTTTATTAATTTTTTGGTCATGATTAATTATGTACAATTATAATTATGTATTAAATTTATCTACAGAAATAAATAAATTAACGTCAATTAAATGATTTTTTATAAATAAAGTTCAAAAATCAACATCAATATAATGATATAATTTTAAATAAACGATGCATGGATTTGCATCTAACACACCATATTATTTTTTTTTATCTTCATAAATTTATAAAAAGACAATAAACTCATTTTTAGAGATTAATTTATTCATCAGATGAATAACTTAATAGTTTATTGCTTTTAGGTTCAATTTGATCAGCTTTGTTGGTCTTGCTTAAGCAAAGTCTTAGCCATTGTACGTGTTTGTGAAAATAATTTAAATATACTTTAAAATCACATAGTTTCTCTATATTTTGATTCATTTTCAGTTTTTCATACCAAGAAAAGCAATAAACTAAAACCATAAGAAAATTTAGACCAAGAAAAAAAAAGGCAACATATGATATTGAAATAAACAAAAAATAAAATTTCTATTTTCAATGGGCTAGCAATTTCTTTCAACCTATAACCGGTCAACTTTTCTAATTATAGTAGGAATTAATTAGAAGCACAGAATAAGAAAGTTATTAAGAAGGTTAAATTTGGTACATTGAAGGAAAAAAATTCTCTCGACTCTCAATAGATGAATTTTTGCCCTCAAAATAGCACTCTCCAATCCTTTAGCACAATATATAAAATAATTATAACATACATGATCGAACAACAATTATAAAACAGAGTCCATATCCTCTGAGGTAACATAATATTTATGTATAGATCCGAACCGTCTGATCAGAATCCGAACCAACCAGATCGGAGGTGGAATGCACGGTCGTGCAGATTCTGATTGGATGGTCCGGATCAAAACAAAAATATTATGTTACCTTTGATATGAATTCTTATAAAACACATGCATGCTGTGATGTGCATGGTTGCAAAATATAACACTTTTTTTCATCAAGTGTGTGATTAGTTTAATTAAACATGGAATTAATATAATCTGATGGTTTGTACTGTAATTTAGAAACACCAATTTTTTGCTTTGAATTCCAATTATGTGATTGATCATAGGTGCTCACACAATTGGTAAGGCGAAATGCGTCAATTTTCGTTCGCACGTATACAAGGACTCGAACAAAAACAGGTTTTTTTCTGGTTTCCGGCAATCCATTTGCCCCCCGGTAAATGGCACTGGTGACGACAACTTGGCCCCCTTGGATATGATTACTGAGACGAGGTTCGACAACAGCTATTTTCGAAACCTTGTTGCATTTAACGGTCTGCTCCATTCGGATCAAGAGCTCTTCAATGGGGGCCCCGCGGATCTTCAAGTGTTGCTCTATAGCAACTGGCAGGAAGCTTTCTTCTCGGATTTTGTTGAAGGGATGATCAAAATGGGTGATATAAAGCCGCTTACCGGGTCTAAGGGAGAGATCAGGAGGAACTGTAGAAAGCACAATTAATATGTTTTTGTAGTTTTTTTTTTTTTTTCTGTGTGTCTTTGCAATAAGGTTTTTAGTTGTGAAAAAAATGGATTTTATTTGGTTTGCTGAGCTCTTGAAAGGAAGTGTGTAAAATTGTGAGTTGATTTTAAATGTGAGAAAAAAAAACTCAAATTTGTATTTTCCTACTCAGTTTATCCCTCTCTGTTTTTTCTGTAGCATTTAAAAAGAATGAAACGGGCCATTTGGGCTTTTCTTTTTAAAAAAATGAAATAAATTTAAATACAATTTTTGGAAAAAAATAGTTGATTTGCATCAGCATTTTTAACTTTTCGAAATAAGGAGAACGCTAGCATTTTGAATTTAGTGAAACGTTAGTAATTTCAGTGTTTTGGAAACTGAAATTCTAAATGCTAGCAATATATTTCGCCATATCCAAACGTTTCGACAGTAAATAAAATTATACCTGATTTTATATCACAACTTTTTCTTTTTTTAAATATTACAAATAAAATAATCGGCTGTTTTCTTGTACTAAGTTGCCCTTGTGTCATTTATAAAAGATAGATAATCAATTTGGTTGTCACTTGTCAGTGTTCAGCGACCTATAATGGAAAAATAATTTACAGCTGTGAGCCGTTAAGATAGAAGCATTATTCCAAATTTTTAATTATGTTTGCACATGCATGTGTATCAGTAACATAGAAACAGATAGAGAGTCAATCTTATTATATAATAGCAAAAAGTACCAATGTAGACTAGCATGCTTCTAGAAGTAAAAGTCGTTGAAAGGGAACGGTGCCAGTGCCAGAGCCAGACTAACTTGTTTTCCTTTTTGAAAGGAGGGGCAGACATTTTTAATTTTAGAAATATATTAAATATTTTGTCCGGACTCCGGAAGAATCAAGATGAAAATATTTGTTCAATATACTAGCAGAAGTAGAATCAATCGATTCCTTAGGCTGTGCTCCAGTATTTGTATTAGAGAGGGAAGGAAGGGAATGGGAGGGGACATTTACAAGGAGTTACTTGCTCTCGTAATCTCAACGGAGGAAGAGAAGACTCCAAGTACAATATTTTAATTTCACTTGAATATTATCTAAAATGACTAGTTTACTCTTATATAGAAAAGTTTGTGTATTTCTGCTAGGAGGAAATCGAACAGGAGAAGGATAGATTCCGTAATTGTTAATGGTGGGCTCCTTTTTTCTTTGGCTACACCCCGAATCGGAGGTGAAAGATTTCATTGCTATAGGGTGAGACGTTAACTCTCTGTGTCGTTCCCTCCCTTCCGATTTCATTTTCTGGAGCAGGTGAATTTCACTTTGTTCCTCCCATCCCGTCTCCTCCCCCTCCGCTCCCTTCAATTGGAGCACAGTCTTAATTTCTTATTGAATGGAAGAAAAGGGATGAGATTGTCAGAGAATAAATTCGCACATATATTAGTCGGATACTTTATGTTGGACTCTGTAATCAAATCAATACACGCTCCGATACGTATCAGATACCAGTTGATGTATCGAATCCAGCGTGCACCGCCCATACACCGTGCATGGGCCACCTACCAGGAACCAATTTTTCTAACGCTAGAGGGAATCTAACCTAAGTCCTATTGACCCAAACAACATGCCTCTTGACCACTAAACTAATTCATATTTGTTGTGGCAGCCATTATAGTTAATGTATAATTAGGAGGTTGTATTTAGCCAGAATTTTTTATATTTAATGTGGGCTCTAAAATTATATTTAATGTATATAATTGTATTAATAATATAACTAAAATAATATATAATAAGTGTATCGTATTTTTTATTTTTAAAAATTGATGTATCACTATATTTATGTCACTATATTGTATCGTATCTAATACAGTATCTATATCCGTATCTATGCAACATAAATAAACGATTATTTCACCTCTTCGACACTTCAAATTAGAGATGACCAAAATTTCAAAATTTCGGTCAAATTTTATACATATTCCACCTCCTCTCTCCTTTTCTTTCGTCTGATCACCTCTAAAATTAACTGTTTAGAAAAAAGTAAACGACCTTGATCAGATCTGGTCATGGCTCAATTTCCCTTCTCCCTTTCCATTCTCCTGCGTACCTCCTTCTGGAGCAGACTCCAAGAGTTTTTTTATGCACAACAAGGCACTACCTAACATTTCACTCTTCTCTGTAAAGCAATTTGGTGATTCAAATATTTTTCAAATTCTAGGATTTGACAGCCGTCGTCCCCCTCTCTCCCACCTCTTACTCCACCCAAATCCATCATTTCTACTCTTTGTAATTTTTATCCTGACACAACACCTTTCCTTTCTCTCGATTTTACCTTTTCAAGTAGAGAGGAGAATAAGGAAGAGGAGAGGAACCAGACACGAGTGGAGCTGATCAAAGCCGAGAGTCCGGTATCATTGGAGTTCATAGCATGAAGTCCCTATATCGATTGAAGCGCGGCGGTGGAGTAGATTTGGTTATCATCAGAGCATGACGACAGTCAAAAAAACAGATCCGGTTGTGAAACGAGATGATGATTTAAGTATTAGAGTGATCAATATCTTGATTGGAGTGCATCAGTGAGTAGATCCGACTGTCGTTGGAGCATGACGACGATCGAAGAAGTGGATCCGATCGTGAAGCGAGATGAGAATTAAGGTATTAGAATAATTAAGAGAGATTATAATATTAGAATAGTTTAGAGAGTTTTGTGAAAATAAAAATAAAAAACTAAAAATTTCGGTCATTTGACCTATTATAAATATATTTTTAATTAATAAAATTATTAATAAGTATTTAAAATCATTAATTTAAAATATATATAAATATATACATGCAGATTTTTGTTCCTAGTCACAAATACATAACTGATCTGCATACAAAATTAAAAGAATTAAATAAATTATTTGATTCTTTATATGGCATCGGAAAAATAATTAATCTTTTTTTATTATTTACAGCATATTTAATACATTTTCAAAAATAAAAAAATTCTGGAGAGGTCTTCGGCGATGGTAGGATATTGACTGGTAATACACCTTGCACTGAAAATCATGGCACAATTGGATGGACCAAATTAATTGTCTTAAGATGTGCAAAATTGATAAGGTTGACATCAATACCCTTTCATAAAGCCACAAACTCGTATTGAGAGTGGATTAGAGACTTCATGAATAACCAGAAAGAGAAGCATTTCTCGCCTTTGCTAGGCGTTGGTTACCGCCAAGTGCCTGCGAGTGGGCTCCACAATACCGATAAGGACACAATGACTTGATCTGAAAATTCTGTATCATTCAGATCAAATGATTTTCTATCTAAAAAAATAGTAAAAAAAATTTAAAATTTAATTTTCAAGTACATATTCTTATGAAGATCATGTTGAACGGTTCAGATCGATTATTATAATTTTAAAAATTCAAATATTGAATTGTTGCACGAATGCTCTCTATGTTACGCTTAGCACCGTTGCCACAAAGAACAAATTTATCATGGTACCAAAGAAACTTATAATTGGGGTTTTCCATGTAGAAGGAAATTGACAGAACAAGGGTGTTTAAAATTAATCTTATTCATATTTTATTTGTATTTGTTAAGGTTAACGAATAATGAACAAATAATAAATAATTAGCGAAAAAATTGTACTTGATATCATCAAATATTATTGGTTCCATTGTTTTTCAAAAAAGTTGCTAATTAAACAAAACTTATAAAATGTTGTATATAAATTAATCTCATAAAAATAACAATAATATATTATATAGTTAATGTGTGAATACAAAATTACAATAAATGAGTTTATACTTATCAATTATCTTATATCATAACGAGTACGAGTTCTTATTATAATAATATAATTTGATAAGTTAACATAATTATTTTCTTTCTAATATCCATATCCATAAGTTATTTTGTAAAAAAAAAAAGAAAAATCTTTCTTGTATCTACTAAATATGATAAAAATGTTAATAATGAATAAAAATATCTCTTTGACCGCCCATATCAAACTCAAAACCGCCGACATATGGATGGGTGGTGCTTGTACAAGTTTAAAGACCAAATATTTGAGGTCATTTTGAAATAAATAAATATTGTAAAGTTCCCTTTGCACTTTGTGGATGAAGCAATTTTTAATACAGGGTTGTTATAAAAAGTTCATTGCTCAATTGAAAAATCATTCTCGTCATATTTTCAGTGTCATATACATTAATTGTCGGCGTGTAGTGCCTCCTTACAAATAGACATTATTTTCATGTGTTTGTACTAAGATACTTATTAACTAAGTGAAGTGGGTTTCACAGATAAACATAATAATATACACAAAAGCAATGTAGAAGCAAAACCAAAATCTCACTTTACGGAAACATATACGCATGCATCTCCTTTAGGATTTATATATTCAGGCTAAACAAAACTTAATTCTTTGTAAATTGCCCTCAACACGGAGTCTAGATCGGACAAGTATTCTTTTCAGAGATATTGAACAGTTTAATTCATAATTTTACAGTCCAGATAATCCGGTACATATTGAAAATGTAGGAGTCTTCTTTAAGACTTTTGTCAAGTTCAAAGAACGGTCCAAATTTACAAATTATAAAATATTCTCTTTCAGAGTATCGGGACTGAAGGATACGAATTCGTAAAAATCGTCCACAATATCACATTTTTTTATTTATTAATGCCAATGCGGATCGGACAGTCCGCATTTTTTCTACAACAGCTCAATTTAGTATTATTATAGACAATTTGAATTTAATATTCAGACCGTTCAACCAGAATCAAGACTAATTCGGTCTGCATCCTCTGTGTTATGTGATATTTTTTTAAGTAGTCGGTGAGTCGCTTTATTTGACCCAAGTCAACAGTCATAAACAATTGTTTGGTATCACTTTTCTGAACTAGAGAAGGAAAAAAGACAACACTTAATTAACTTCAAAGCAAATCAAGCCTAAATATATAATATTTAATCTGTTTCATTTTTGTGGCTAGGCACTGTATGGAAACCAAAGTCAGCCTTTTTCTAGAGTTGGTATGAGCAATGGCCTTAAAAGTCAAACTTGAGTGACCTTTTACCTGGATTGAAAAACTTTAAAATAAATAATTATGCAGATTAGCCCCTAACTTCCCATGAATTTAAACTATTTACTTACAGTGACTTGTACCAAGAAAGTTATCTCTAGAGTGCTTTCTACCAAGCTAAACTAGATTAATGAAAAAAAAAAAAAAAAAAAGAAGAGAAAAGTTCTTACTATTAACTTACAGTGACTTGTACCAAGAAAGTTACACTGAGATGACAAGTAATCTATTATGAGATTTGTATTTTCTTTCTTATTGTTTGTTGAGGCATTTAAATCGTTTGTGAAACTTGACCCTTGTTTTTTATAATATTGCTAATCTTTAACAGACATTTGAAAATAAAAATAATACGTCTGAAGAATACTCAAACTCGACCAATTATAAGCTAAAACATGAGAATATTTACTGAATGTATATAAGGTGCTATTGTCCTCAATTACACTTAATTCTTTCGCCAATTAATTTCATTACCAGATATGCAATTTTTTAATCTCCCATCCTGACCCATCCATTTAATTGCAAGATAAGAAATATGTACAAATTAAGTTTCGTCATGTTTCCTTTGAAAATAGTGGCTAGTGATTAATTAATAAAGGGGTGATCACAGGTCTTCTCAATCATTTCAAACAACCGAATTGATATGACATTTTTTTTGGTAGTAATATGACAATTTTTTTTTTTTTTTTGAGAAACTTGGTAGTAATATGACAATTTTTCAACGTCAAATTTATCATGACTACATTCAAAATACTCAGTACAAGGTAATATGATCTTATAATCTATATGACTATATGGTAATGATACTAAGCGGCTACTGTTCTATATTTAATTAATTTGTTTACCACATGATTATAACACTTTGAAGTAACAAATGGGGAACATATGTTGAAACTTGGAAAGGGACTGCATCATTATAAAATAGTAAAAATACATATGCTCCCCTTATATATAGCCTTGATTCTTGCCATCTTTCATATCATCAAAATACACATCTCTTATCCCCTTTTCTCTAACCAGTAAACCTCCTCCTCTGGCAATGGCCTCTGTCAGTAAAATATTTGCCTCTTTAGCTCTCCTCTCTCTTCTCCTAGGAATTACTAATGCACAACTCTCCACTGGTTATTACTCCTACACATGTCCCAATTTGCTAACCACTGTAAAAGGTGTTGTGGCGTCGGCAATATCGAAAGAGGCGCGAATGGGTGCCTCCCTGTTACGACTCTTCTTTCACGACTGTTTTGTTAATGTACATATAATCCTATATTAAAAATTTCATCTAATTTTACATGTACTGAATACTGATGTACAAACACACTTTTTTGTTTTAAAAAGAGGTAGTTTACATGTTGTATATAGGTTCTAGCTTCAATAATTTACCTCCTGACAGAGCTAATATATATAATGTGTTTTCAGGGTTGTGACGGGTCAATATTGTTGGATGACACGCCGACTTTTACTGGCGAGAAGACTGCCAATCCAAACATCAACTCGGTGAGAGGATTTGAAGTAATTGATCAGATAAAATCTGCAGTTGAGAAGGCGTGCCCTGGTGTCGTCTCATGTGCTGATATTCTGGCAATTACCGCAAGAGATAGTGTTGTCACTGTAAGTTTAATCTACAAATTAAGCTCCGTCAACAATTCCAAAATTAATTTTATGATTATGTGATAAAAAATGACTGGTCATCATTTCCATCTAAAGAAAAATGTAGGAGAGAATGTTATAATAGTTTTGCTGATTATTATTAATTTGTAGTAAAAAATTGAAATTACAAAATTATAGCAGGGCCTCAATAATAATTCAAATTCGATTTTTGATTTAATTTCTTTCAATTTCGTAGTTGGGAGGTCCAAATTGGGATGTGAAACTTGGAAGGAGAGACGCGAAAACCGCAAGCCTTACGAAGGCAAACAATGACATTCCTCCTCCAACATCTAGCCTCAGCAATCTCATCTCTAAATTTGCTGCTCAAGGCCTCTCTTCCAAAGACATGGTTGCTCTTTCTGGTAATTACTTCAATATCTGTTGTATAACCTATTTCTTTATTCAATGTTCCCCTCGTCAGTTTTTTGTTTGCATAGTAAATACATGAAGTCGTAGAAACTTCGATTTCATATGAACAGTTTAATTTTTTATAGCATGGCTAGCCTAAAAATGCAGCTTAATTTATGTTGACTAATGCACCAATCATTACTGTCTTGTATATACCAATACACAAAAAAGATGATTGAATTCTGATTAGGCAAGATACCTAACAGAATCAAGTTAGGTCTGAACTGTTTAATTTACCTTTGCAATCTTAATGCGGGTCCCTTATATTTCAAAAAAGTTAACTAGTGTTTTAATGATATACATATACAGGTGCTCACACCATCGGTCAGGCGAGATGCACAAACTTCCGGGCCCACATCTACAACGACACAAACATAGACACCAGCTTCGCCAGGACGGCTCTGCAGCCCGTTTGCCCGAAACAGAATGGCTCAGGTGACAACAATCTCAACCCGCTTGATTTGCACACTCCGAACACCTTCGACAATTGCTATTACAACAACCTCATTAGCAAAAAGGGCCTTCTTCACTCCGACCAGGAGCTGTTCAATGGCGGGTCCACCGATTCGCAAGTTCAAACATACAGTAGCAGCGTGACTGTTTTCTTGTCGGATTTCACGGCAGCGATGATTAAGATGGGGGATATCAGTCCTTTGACTGGATCCAATGGGGAGATCAGGAAGAACTGCAGGAGTGTTAATTAGTTAATTAAATAGTTAAATAATTAATAATAATTAGTATGTAACCTGATTTTATCAGGTCAACATATATGCGTGTTTTTTTATATACCTTCTAGTTGTTGTGAAATGTGCAGTGAGAATAGCAAGTGTAAGAAAATCACAGTTCTTATTTGATGATTGTTAAATTGATGTCTTATTAGAAAGCTTAAACATTCTTACATAATTTCAATATCTGTGAAGTAAAATTAAGAGAGAGAATATCATTTTGCGGTACTGACTACATCAAATTAATTAAAAGTCGAACCAAATTTTTTTCAGAGCTATTTGTTAAGAAGTCTGCTTTAAAATTCGTGCTAATTTAAGTTGGAGTTTAGCGATATGGAGATTGTAAATAACTTTTTTATTAATATATTGTCAGGCTGTCAGCTGACTTCTTATCAACTGCCCTTCAAAAAAAAAAAAAAAAAAAATTCAACGGTTTGGAATTAAAGTTCTTATTCGAACTCCGTTAGATTAGAGCAGCGTTGCTACCAAAAGGAAAAACATAATTTTGTTTTCAGACCACTCTAAAAATATAATTGTTCTATAATTTAAGGCCCAGTCCATAATATATACGCTTCAAAAGTTCATACGACTACATCTGTTTAAATCGATTAATCAGTTAATTAGTCATTGGCGATGATCAAATCGCCATAAATTTTTCTAACTAATTAGCCAATTATTTTCGATTAATTGCTTAGCGTTACCCTATCCGTCCAATGACTGCATACAACATTGGCAAAGAGAAATCAGAGATCCCTTCTGTTACGTCCTCAAATCGAATCAGAAGAAAACGGAGTCAAATTTCGAGTCGGTAAAAGGGATAGAACTTGGAAGAGGGAGACGAGTCTGGAAGGGCAGGTCCGTCAGGCACCTGTCAGGGAACGTTTTAATATAACGCTATCGCTGGAATCTGCTACTAGAATTCTACCCACGATTGTTACTAATTTGTGTTGCTGCGTAATTATGTTATGTTATATGAATACGGGTACGGGTATTGTGTCGGATGCGATATTGATACATCGATTTGGTAATTTAAATTTTTTGTTAATACGATACATCTATTAAATATAATATTTTATTATATTATTAATTCAATACTTATAAAAATATAAAAAATCTTCGGTGGAAGATCATACAATAATCCAGTTATGTATTAAATATCGTAGAAACTCTTTCCTAAATATAAATCGGTAAATATAGCTGCTTAGTGAACCATTTTAAGTAAACCATTTTAAGTAATTCGTGTTTTTTAAGAATCGGCTGTAAAAGACAAAATATAGTAAAGAAGCAGACTGATCAATGGCTTGCAACCACTCATGAATTAAATACGGTTCTAAAGGTTTTTTTTTTTTCTTATATTGCTTTTAGACAAATTTCATTTACTAAAAGAAATTATGATTTGATTGCATAGAAATCCAAATTTGTGGTTTCATTCATGGAATCGTACACAAATCCACAAGGAAGCATATTTTTGGTGACTATAAAAGTTATCAACAAAGCATTGGCATTTATGAATTTATACGTAACAACAACAAAAACATATTTTTGGTCAGATCGCAGCGAGTTACTAGAGGAAGCATACGAAAGAAATGGCGCAGCTTATTTTTCTGTGCAATTTAGAATATTTGGAAGAAGAGATGTGCAGTTGTCTTTCAAGGAGAACAACCGGATCCGATAAGGCTAGCTGAGAGGATAGTTAATGAATGGAAGTAGTGGTTCCAGTATGCTTAGGTGAGTTGTAGTGTACAAATGGGTATTATTGTAAATATTAGTAAGCCAGTTTAAATTAGGGAGAATTTCCAGTTTGCCCATACAAATTTCTAAAATAGCCAATTTCCCAATAAGAGTACAATAATATCAAATATCCCCCTGAAAAATCAAATAGACAATTATACCCTCCCTCCCTTTAAAATAGAAGGTCCCTACAGTTGAGCCCAAACCAATACTATCAATGGAGGTGTTAACCCACTAGCAGCCATTAAAGGAGGCATTAACAGAGACCCACAAGTTGATACAGTCGTGTTAGCTCTAATTTCAAACTAGACAAAATATTTGAATTTATGCTCTTAGCTATTATCCTGCACATCTCCTTTTCTTACCCCTGAAATATTATCTATTAATTTGAACTTCTCAGTTTTTGCTCTAGTTAGAATCACTGCAACATAATTTTTCGCATTTACCAACTAAGTGGTGTCAGTACCACGCTTTTCTCCAGTTCTATAACCATGACTGCAGCTCCCACAAAAATTTCGCTATCATGAGTTTCTTGATGTCTCCCGACATACTCTCCCAATGTCGTTATCAGATTGCTTGTGACCTCTGTTAGCGCCTCCATTGATGGGTCTCTGTTAACATGACATTATATGCACAGCTAATCAAGTCAATACCTTATACCTCATGCTTTGATACCATGTGAATGAAGAAATACTCTATGCTTGGTCAACTTGATAAAGGGTTGATTCTTTTATAACTAGTTGCTCTTAATTAAGGTCAAATTTCACCTATCAATCTCTTTTTTTAAGGTACCTCTTCAAGAGCAGAAATTGTAATGGGTGAGTAGTTAAGCTGGTGTGCTCCGTGATTGGATACCACAATGTCACAAGTCCCTATTTCTACTGCTTTTATGGCTATTGATTTGGAGAACATGTATTATAATTTTAGAAAACAATCTATGAAAATAATAACCTGGAATATATAGAAACGAGGCGTAATAGCTAAGAGCATAAATCCTCATGTAACCCTCGTCTGTTACATGTTACATCTAATCTCACAAAAAGAGATGTGCAGGAGTACCGTAATACATAACTGTATCGACTTGTGTCTCTGTTACTTCCATTGGCAAAACCGGCTTGGGCTATATCTAGAGATTAGAGACTTTTCATTTTGAAGAGAGGGTATAATTGTCAATTTGATTTTTAAAATAATTAAAGAAGAGGTTAAATAAATAAATGGGGATAGAAAAAAAATTGTAAATTTTGATGGGATATTGGATATTATGACATTCTCATGGGTATATTGGCTATTTTAGAAATTTGTATAAACACACTGAAAATTTTCCCTTTAAATTATGCAGAAATGAATTATGGATGTAAAACTTGATAGCTCCTATCAAGATTAAAAAAAAAACAAAAAACAAAAATCATCATTATTTTTATATTGTACGAGAAAAGATAGCTCCTATCAAGGTCTCATTATATGAAGCAACAATAATTAAAGAATAAAGATTATTCAAAACACATAAAAAACCAGAAGCAACTATATTGGAGTTTCGATACAAACCAAATTTTTTATCTCCAAATGAACAAGTAAAACCTAATTTGTCTAATACAGAAATAGAAATAAGTTCCGCCTAAAAGACGATACAACAAAAAAGTACCAAACAAATTCAAATAAAATCCAGTTCTCAAAAGTAATCTAAAATGCACTATAGCTTCAACTTCCACCTTGTTTTCATCTCCTACATAAATGTATTTTTCACTATCACTTGGTTTCTGAATAACTTCGACAATTCTACATAGACACATAAATGTAAATAGTTGCACTTGAATCTGTCCACTGCGTGTCTATTAAAACTGAAACTGCATTAACGTCTGATACGTGATAATTGACACGATCCTTCTTTACATGCCCTTCAGATAATAAATCGAAATCAAAATTATATCAAATAAGTTTCTTCTCTCTTTAAATTCTCGGCTTTCATTATTTGTAGTTTTTTCTCCATTTTATTTTTCTTTACCCGAGTCGGTAACAAGATGAGATAAATAAAAATGGGTCAAGGTCATCAGTGCATGGGGACACGTGGCAAGTCAGCCACGTTGGTTTTTATCAATATATATATATTTTTTCATTTTTACTATTTGAACCTTCAACTTTCTAATATTTTAAATAGGTACAAATAATTAAATATGCATACCGGGGTGTTACATAAACTTTAGTTTTTTTTTTTTTTTTTCGTGTGTGTGTGTGTGTGTGTGTGTGTGGAGGGGGGGGTTCTGATGTCGTTTGCAAAGGACCCGAGAAATGTAAGTTGGTGATGGACATGTACTGCTCAGGATTTTAAATGTAGTTATTTTCGTGTTTATCTTGGAAAGTTGTCTATTCAAATTAAATCACATATCAAATCCAATCTGCATGGAATATAACATTTGATTCCCTTGCTTCAAGCCAACTTTTTCATAGGTTTGAGTTAATATCATTTGAAATGACAAGTGAGGAACATGTGTTCGCATTATTATAAAAAAAAATTCATTATATGATGCATATGCTCCCCCTTATAAATAGCCTTGATTCTTGCCATCTTTCATCTCATCAAAATACACCTCCCTTTTCTCTTAACCTTTAAACCCCCTCCTCTGACAATGGCCTCTCTTACTAAAATATTTGCCTCTTTAGCTCTCTTCTCTCTTCTCCTAGTATGTACTAGTGCACAACTCTCCACTGGTTATTACTCCTCCACATGTCCCAATTTGTTTAAGACAGTAAAAGGTGTCGTGGCGTCAGCAATATCGAATGAGTCGCGAATGGGTGCCTCCCTGTTACGACTCTTCTTTCACGACTGTTTTGTTAATGTACATATCCTCTATTAAAATACATACACACTTTTTTTTCATTTTTAAAAGAAGTGGTATATATATACTGATACTGCCTGTTTCATTAAAAGAGATGAATGTATACATGTTGTATATAGGTTTTACCTTTCATTATTTAACCTTCTGAGAGAAACAGTAATATATTTAGTGTGCACATTTTCAGGGTTGTGACGGGTCGATACTGTTGGATGACACGCCGACTTTTACGGGCGAGAAGACTGCCATGCCGAACAACAACTCGGTGAGAGGATTTGAAGTAATTGACCAGATAAAAACTGCAGTCGAGAAGGTGTGCCCTGGTGTCATTTCATGTGCTGATATTCTGGCAATTACTGCAAGAGATAGTGTGGTTACTGTAAGTTTAATCTACTAATTAAGCTCCTTAAACAATTCCAAAATTAATTTTATGATTATCTGAGAAGAATGACTGGTTATCATTGCTAATGTGAAATGAAGCAATAATAAAGTTGTCTCCAGAATATAAATTTAAATTTTGATTTAATATCTTTCATTTTGATAGCTGGGAGGACCAAATTGGGATGTAAAACTAGGAAGGAGAGACGCGAAAACCGCAAGCCTTACGAAGGCAAACAATGACATTCCTCCTCCAACATCTAGCCTCAGCAATATCATCTCTAAATTTGCTGCTCATGGTCTCTCTTCCAAAGACATGGTTGCTCTTTCTGGTAATTACTTCAATATCTGTTGTGATATTTCTTTATTGAATGTTGCCCTTATTCAATATAGTAGTCTTTTAATGATATACACATACAGGTGCTCACACCATCGGTCAGGCGAGATGCACAAACTTCCGGGCCCACATCTACAACGAAACAAACATAGACGCCAGCTTCGCCAGGACAGCTCTGCAGCCCATCTGCCCGAAACAGACCGGCTCAGGTGACAACAATCTCTCCCCACTTGATTTCCACACTCCAACCACCTTTGACAATTGCTATTACAAGAACCTCATCAGCAAGAAAGGCCTTCTTCACTCTGACCAGGAGCTGTTCAATGGCGGGTCCACCGATTCGCAAGTTAAATCGTACAGCAGCAACGAGACGATTTTCTTCTCGGATTTCACGGCAGCGATGATTAAGATGGGGGATATCAGTCCCTTGACCGGATCCAATGGGGAGATCAGGAAGAACTGCAGGAGTGTTAATTAGTTCAATAAATTGTTGAATAATTAATTAATAATTAGTATGTAACCTGATTTTATCAGGTCACATATATGTGTGCTTTTTATATAACTTTAGTTGTTGTGAAGAGAGGAAGAATATCTTTTGCGGTACTGATCACATCAAATAAAGTTAAGCTCGTGTCAAATTTTTTTCTGACTTATTTGAAATAATATAAGTATGCTTTAAAATTCGTGCTAATTTAAATTAAACGGTTCGGATTTAAAATTCTTATTCGGACTGCGTTAGAGCAGCGCTGCTGCTACCAAAAGGAGAAACATAATTTTGTTTACAAACCACTCCATAATTTATGCGTTTCAAAAGTTCATACAACGATTCTGTATCTGCGTTCCTCTGATGAAGGGGACAAGGAGAGATCAGAGATCCCTTCTATCGTCCCCAAAACGAATAAGAAGAAAACGGAGTTAATTTTGACTCGGTCAAAGGGGTAGAAGAGGGAGACGAGTCTAGGAGGGCAGGTCGGTCAGGCACCGGTCAGGAAAAGTTTAAAGAATATAACGCTGTCGCTGGGTCCGTTACTTGAACTCTACCCGCGACTGTTAATAACAGTGTCGCTGCGTAATGGACCGGCTCATGAGTAATGGAGAGCGCAACCAGAAAACTGGAGAGCAACGAGGAAAATGCTGAATCAATGAAGGACATCTCAGATTTATTTCACTGAGTTGACGCTGAGGTGTCGTATCGTCATTGAATAGGAAGATTTAGTAAACCATTTTAAGTAATTCCTGTTTTGTTAGGATCGCCTATACAAGACAATAAGATTTTGTGTGTTTTCACTTTCACCTCTCAAATTAGGTCTTACGCCATTGTACCATTTTTAGGTCCTTACTTGAAATCAACTCAAACTTTTGAGTTGTTTGTTCAATTCTTCTGTTTCGGAGCTTCGTCAGGTTTGTAAATTATTAACAGTATAAATACATATTGAATCAAAATTAGAAGGGAAGAAGCACAGAAACAAAAACGAAGAGGCATTCTCCCAGTTTAATTATCATATGGGCTTTTAAATGGCCCAATTTAATTATGGGCCTGGTACATAATTTATCGGCCTTAAAAGACAGTCCCTCTCTCTCTCTCTCCTTTGCGTCTCTCTCTCAGAGATGGAAGGAACAAGGAGAGAGGCTGGGGGCAGTTTAGAAGCTTCCCTTCTCCAAATAATCCATGAACACCAAAACAGAGCGCTGCTAATCCGAGATCAGACGGGTATCTTAATTCTGACTTACTCTCCAATCATTCAATTTAATTTCACTTCTATCTATTCTGTCTAGTTCTCTATACCTAAATTAATTACAACTGCCATGTTAATCCTAGATTTTTTTTGAGCTAATTTACTACGCAATATGTTGCAAATTCAGTTAGTTTGAGATTAATTTTAGTTTAAAGAGAGAATATGTGATAATTGAATTGATAGGTTGAATTATAATTTTCCAAGGGGCCCCATCTCAGGCTATGCCAGTGATATATGATTTGGTAAGTGAGCAGTCTGGCAGTGTTACGGATTAGATTGATCTTATTTGGTTTCGCATTTAGTTATAATAATTTAACCATCTTTTTTTAGTACCAAGCATTGATGCCATTCTGATACCGAACCGGTCTCTTATGTTATTTCTAAGGTACTAGTGTGCTGTAGAATTGCAGTAATACCAGTATACCTTAATTATGTTTTTTGCAGTACTATGGTAATGGTTAAGTACTGGTATAAATATGTACTCGGTACCGGTACTGGACTATATAGTGATAATTGCTATATTTCTCTACTAACAGATAGAGCAAAGAAGAATGCCATAAAATCTTCGCAAAATTTGTCAAATCTGTTGGTAGATACAGTGAATGGAGGGGTTGAAGAGGCATTTTTAAATGAGAAAAGGATTGAAATTGAGATACGAGCCTTGCTTGGTACCATATCACGGTACAAGAAGCAGACCGATCAATGGCTGGCAACCACTCATGAATTAAATACAGTGCTAAAGGTTTTTTTATTATTTTGTTTGTGGAAGACTTTCATTTATTAAAAAGAAATTATGATTTAGTTCATAAGAAATCCAATTTTTTGTGGTTTTACTTGTGGAATCATACACAAATACACAAGAAAGCCTGTCGTTTTTGTGACTATAAAAGTTATCAACAAAGCATTCGCATCCATAAAGGTATACCGAATAAGAGAAATCATCAGTAATTTTATTTTGTACAAGATAAATTGGTTCAAAACAGATATATTTTTAAGCACAATTTGGTGCTGCTTAGCAATATCAGTAAAGAGGATTTAATTGAATTAAATTTAAATATGCATGTCTTTGAATATTCTGGTGGATTTATGGAAGTTCAGTGTAGGACAAATATTTTTTGTTTGATGAGTCGAGGAAACATCTGCAAAGCATTTTAATTTGTGTATTATTTTTACTAGGAAATTGGTGATTTTGAGAATTGGATGAAGGTCATGGATTTTGATTGCAAGAGCATCAATGCTGCTATACGAAACATTCATCAAGTTTGAGAAATAGTATGATTCTGTTATGTATGATTTATTTTCTCATGAAATGCATGGATGTTCTGGGTAGGGACAAATTCTATTAGCTATGCTTTTTAAGCTAAAATTCAAGGCTAATTACTCGAAGTTTAGTAATGTAGTATTTTACTTTTTTCCATACATGGCCAAATTGCTCTCAGTCATGGTGATATAAAAAAAAGGGGGAGTTTCATGTATACCCCTCAAAAACTTCAAAATTACGTACTTTCCCCTCTAAATTTTGAAATTACATATTTCCCCCTCTAAATTTCAAAAACTCAAAAATTTACCCATTTTATTGTTTTTTATATTAAAACACATTCTCAATTTATAAAATACCGATTTTACTCTTTCATTAAAAGCATAAAACACCCATTTAACTCAAATTTTGAATCTAAAGGGTTCCTCTGTCCAAACTGCTTTAAGATTCGTACTTGCTAGATTAGCACGGATCTTGAAGCGAACACGCACATATATTAAAGCAATGTGCACAGATTTAATGTGTTGCACATGCATCAGGATTGCTTTAAGATTCGCACATGCTAGATCAGCACAGATCTTGAAGCGAACATGTACATATATGGAAGTGATGCATGCGGATCGTATGGTAGAGAAACATTTTAGATTCAAATTTGAGTTTGATGGAGCTTTTTATGTTTTTAATAAAGGGCAAAATGGGTATTTTATAAATTTAGAATGAGTTTTAATATAAAAGACAATAAAATGGATAAATTTGTGAGTTTTTGAAGTTTAGAGGAGGAAATACGTAATTTCAAAGTTTAGAGGGGGGAATATGTAATTTTGAAGTTTTTGAGGGGTATACATGAAAATCCCCCTTTTTTGTTAGCACTGATTTTTTATTTCAGGAAAAGCCGCTACATATGTATTTGATTGTCTAAAATTAGTATAATTTATGTATATCGTTTTTAAGTGTGTGGATATATGAAAGATCTGAAGTAGAGAAAAAAAATTACATGATCAAATTTACACTCTCGTTTTAAAAGAACAAAAATAGTTGTGTGAAACGTATAATATTGGCGTGTAGAGAGTAGATTTACGTCCTGCGTATATAATCAAATTATGCTCTTTTTCATTCCAGAAAAATCTCAGCAAAAGTGCGAGTCTTAATTCTAATAATTTTAGAGATTGATATATACCTAAAAAAAGATTGGTTATGTCAGTATATCTCTCATTTCATGCTATTGCAAGAAATTTTGAAGGTCTATTAATAAGATGCTAGAGATGTGTTGTCATTTCTTACTTGTAACTCTAATTAGCGTTCTATTTGATAATGGTACACATACATAACACCAATTATGTGCAGTAACGATCCAATTCATTTCAAATTCTATTTTTCTTGCTTTTTGTCATTTTATTTCTAGTGACAAAGGCAAATGCTGAGAAGTCATAGATTTGATGTAGAAATTAAAAGTTTTGTAGGCTGGGTCTTGTTCTCATCCCAGTCAGGGAACCAGTGTTCACCAAACAGTCTAAAAAAGAAGCCCAATCAATATACAACACTGATATTAGAAAACTGATTAATCCCAAAACAAGTTGGGCCTGATGGGCCTTAATTGGAACTGCGAAGAAATAAGTTGGTCAACTAAACAGCTGTTATAGCAATACTCTGGCAGATGCAAAAAATAAAAAATAGGAACTTGTATCAATTTTGGGAATGATTAATAAATTAACCCTAATAAATAATAATAATCTTTTTCTTTCCCTCCTAAATTCATTTCTATTTTTGTCTTTATATGAAAAAGGAAAACCATCATTTTGACCTCTAATTTGCTCGTTCCTTCCTTTTTGTCTAAAATAGGGACTGAGGTTAAATAGGATAAAATATTGGGTAGATTACAAAACATCCAACATTCCAACATCTAGTTTCAAAGAAACAAAAAGAAAAAAAAAATTGCATAAGCATTAATAACAGAAATCATTTTTTTTAAAAGTATAAGCATAATTAAACAGAAATCATGATACTGGCAAATTTATTGTCCTAAATCAAGACAATACAAACAATTGAACTTACATTACTGATGTTACCATTCAGATATATCATGTTGTAGAAAAATACTATCAAGAGATCAAACAAATCTACACAGCTCAATGACTAGCTAGAACACAAATTTGAAGCATAGCACACACATATAACTATATAGGCAGATATGATATCTTTGACGATCGTGCACCGGTCTTTCTAAGCCCGAGGCGGCGGAAGCACGAAGCGATGAAATTAAATATCCCTCTCTTCTTCTTTCCATCCTTCCTTCTTGCCTTGCTATGACCGGCTAGGTACGATGGGGGAGGTGTTATAGGTGGAATCGACATCCCCAAGTCGGCTACCTTAGGTGTACCGGGTTCTGACTCCCAAACAAACGGTACCGAAGTCGGCGCAGCTCCATAAATCCTGAAGGAAGGTGTGGATAGAGATATCTCCTTAGAGAGTAGCCTTGCAAAGAACTTGTTTTCTTTTTTGATGTGTAGAGGGCTTCTGGTTGGATCTTGAGTGTTGTTGTCTTGCATCTTCATGTGTGTGTGTGTGTGTGTGTGTGAGAGAGAGAGAGAGAGAGAGAGAGGGGGGTTGGTCTAAGAGGACGGATGGATCTCCTTTAAGAGTGGCATGATGCACATGCATGTTGCATGGTGAGTTGACATTGGGATTGATGCAGCTTTAATTCTTTTTTCTGAAAGGAAGTGGAATGTGGGGTATGGAATTTATAAGAGGGGGTTTAGATGTTTCGTGGTGGTTATTTTATATAATTATACTGTTTATGGATGTTAACTTATTATATAGTGTGGCGTTTCGTGCAGTGTATATTAGGTTTGGAATTAAAGTACTTCCTATATAGGAGGTAATTAATTATAGATTTAAATCAATATAATCAGATCGCAGCGCGCTAGATGGATATTATAGTATCGTGATCGTGCGTTACAATGGAACATATTGTAAGACAAAAAAAATTCTTGGTGATATTTCTACTTTTATTTTCTTTCTTTTTATTCTGTTGATTTGTGCTTTTAAAATTTTCAATTGATTTTCATTGTGATATGTATTGATCTGTATAGAAACAAAATTGATAATAATTTTTAGATTTCGCACGATAATAGCTATAAGGAATGAAATAAGAAATGAAAGAAATAAGGAAACATAATTATATCGCTAAATTGGAGGTGAAAAAATAAAGAATGAATGAAATAAGGAAACATATTATATCGCTAATTAAATTTCAGATTTTATTTAATTTTAATTGTAATGTATTGTGTGGCGGTACGTATGGCGAGTATGTTTCTAGTTAAATTTAGTCTTATACAAATTATTCAAATGTATTTAATAAAAAAAAAACATATTATGTAATTGGAGTGCTGAGATTAAATCTGAAAATTTTATCTTTTAATTGTGCCGTTGGCGGATCGAACGCTCAACATGCTTAATAATAGAATGGAGATACAAGGTAAAAGACCCACAAATTATATTTGGATTAAAAGTTGTCAAAATTAAATAAAAATTGAAATCTATTATTTAAGAGAGATTAAATCCTCACGAGTTACTATAATTTTTTTGCACGTTATCTAAGAAATAGATCTTACTACTTCATTTAATATAGTAAAATATTTTTTCAACGAGTGAGGTTAATTATGGTAATATGCATATAAGATCGATTTTTATTACAAATTTATATCTTTATTTTTAAAATTCAAACCATCGACCCGAACTATTAGATATGATTTTCAATATAAAAATATATTTGGAGATAAAATATTACATTTTTTTAAAATAAAAATATTTTTTTTAGATAAGTACAAAATCAATGTTTTCAGATGGTCCATAATTTTTAAATCAAGTAATTTTCAACCTATAAAAAAACAAAAAAAATTCTAAAAAAAGTAAAATTTGGTTAAATACATATTAATATGGAGATTCATATTTCACGGTTTGGATTAATTGTTTGAATTTTAAAAATGGAAATATGAATTGATCCATAGCACTAGCTAATCCGTAATATGCATATTATAAGCATAGCCTCACTCCTTTTCAACATAATTATTTATATTTTGGATTCGAAATATTACTGTTGTTTTAATTTGTAAAAAAAAAAATTATGTCAATGTAATTAGCTATGTGGTATAAAATATTTAATCTCTTAATTTATTACTTCTTTGTCTTGTAACATTTACTAGCATGGTCACTATATTTAATTAGTAACCATTGATTTAAACATGCATGTATCATGTGATTCTTCATAATATAGTAACCTTCCATTAATGTTGACCACAAATATACATACATAATAATATTATCAATCTTCAAAGCCAACTGACAGGTACATGCTTATCTGTTATGTTTATATTAAGTTTATCTATTATACTTATTATGGTCTCACAGAGAGAAAGAACCAAATTAATTTTTTTTTACTTTAATTTATAAGAAATCATTTCACACACCGGTATGATGAACTTTTTTCTTGAGAAGCTGATATTGAATATCACATTTATGATAGCAATATATAATGAGTGCAAATTGATCTTGAGCCCCTGAAACGAGGAACTTTTTTTTTTTCTTGATCTTTCATTTTAAACTAGTATTGTGTTCATATATTGTAACATAAATATATTATAAACAAAAATTAATACAAAATAACATGTTTTTATAAAAAAAAAATTAAACTAAATAACAAATAATATTCCTTAAACGACATATTAAATGACATCTACATGTAAATAATGCTCAACATATTAAATGACATACACACACACATATATAGTGTAGCTAAATTGCTGTCGGCAGCATTTCAACCAATTGTTGTCGGGGCTATATTTTATTATGTGATGTTCAAACAACAAATCCAAATCATTAGATGTTCAATCTATATTAAAATCTACTTGGAGACCAAATTTAACATTTTTTGAAATTTTTTTACTATTTATTAAGCTGGTTTGAAAACTGCTATTTTCAATGCTACAGAAATTTACTGAAAACAACGGTTTTCAAACTAGTTTAATAAATAGTAAAAAAATTCCAAAAAATATAAAATTTGGTCTCCAAGTAGATTTTAATATAGATTGAACATCTAATGGTTTGAATTTTATTTTGAACATCACATAATAAAATATAGCCCCGGCAACACTTGGCTAAAATACTGCCGACAGCAATTTAGCCATACTCTATATAATATATATAGAGAGAGAGAAGAGAGAGAGAGATGGGTAGGCTATTCTACTTCCATAAGCATATGTGGACATATGCTTATAACTCTTTTTGTATTTTCAATGTCCAAATGGTTGATTTAAAGCACTTCATATATTCTCCATATATGTTAATATGTGCTAGGAGACCAAATTTTATATTTTTTTTGGAAATTTTTTACTATTTTTTCAGAATTTTTCAAAACAACCATAAAAACATTAAAAAAAAAAGATAAAAAAAAATGAAAAACCATGTTTTGAAAAATTCTGAAAAAATAGTACAAAAATTCCAAAAAATATATAATTTGGTCTCCAAACACATATTAACATGAAAAACATGTTTAGCGCTTCAGATCAACCATTTAGACATTGAAAATGCAAAAATGAGTTATAAGCATATGCTAACATATGCTTATGGAAGTAGAGTAGCCAATCTTTATATATATATATATATAATTATAAGTTAAAGCATCAGAAATTACAAGTCAGAGCATTGAAAAGTATAAGTCAAAGATTTTTTTTTTATATTGAGTATCCAATTAGTTGATGAGTTTAAATCCGATTCGATATTTTTTTGGTTTCCTTGATGAAAATCCTAAATCCGTTCATGAAATTGACAAGGACATATACAAAGAAAAGTTTTGTAGGCTTTCCTATATATACAAGTTTTGTTTAATAGTTGATTTTATAAAATATTTCCAAGTCAAGCATGTCACATAGAATGCCTCATGTAATTACATAAGATAGAGAGCCACAGAAAAATGGCTCCATAGTGTCAAATTCAATCCTATTGTTGTCTTCTAAACTGGAGGTCTTCAATTAATTAGTACCAACGCCTTTCACATCAAATTTAAGCATACCTAAATGTAGGTTTCAGAATTAATAATTTAATTGAAGGAGACCATATATTATGGGCTGCCAACTGGACCAATGGTGGCTTGAGCTTAGAGCTAAACTAATGTTAGAATTAAGTGATAATTATGACAACAATAATAACTGATAACAGGTTCTTAAAAGAGAAAACAAAATGAAATTATTAATATATTAATTCTTTATAGTTTAGATATGTCAATATTATTAAAAAAAATAAAAGGTTCTCATTAGTTTAACTAATGTCAGAACTAAGTGACACCTTAACTGTTCAGTTTATAACAAATATGGTTAGATTTAACTTTAAATTTCAAAATTGACACCTTAACTGTTTCCTATCCTCTAAGAAATCCACCACGTCTATATATATTAAAAAAAAAATCATATCTGAACTGTTCTTCGTGCAAAGATTAGATCCAGTCAAAATATATATTTGCTGGCGTGCATGCTCTCCTACTCTAATTGTTTTTCAAGTAAGTACACTAGTGCAATATCTTAAAATAAATTATCAGTTAGGTAGACCATGATTGGAGCCTAACATTAATTTCATCTTTATTTGCAAATTAAGTGACCTTGATTTCTTCAACTGTGAGCTACTTAATTAGGACATGCATGCTTCGGTGCAGAGGCCGAACCAGAATTAAACATGATGGGTACAACTTTAAAAATAGAGTATAATTGTATAATTGTTTTAAATATAATTTTTTTTTGTAATTTATTTTAAAAAACGTGAAAAAAGAAGAATAGTTTGGAAAAAAAAATTAGGTCAAGGATAGGCAAGTGCCTCCTTCTGGCCTCATGCGGCTCTGCGACTGCTTTAGGCATTGTTAGAAGCAAGGTTCTAAATAGTGATTATCGCGTCATTGCCGAAAAGGCTAAAAAAAGAAAAGCTATCATGAATTGAGTAGCTATAGCGAAAGTTATCATACATATCATTTTTTGTTTAAAAAATTATGTTTTATATTTCTACTAATTATCAACATTATTAAAGTCTCATAGAGCAATAAGTAACAAAAAGTTGATTAAGGAATTAAAATATTCATATTGAACTAGTACAAATTTTAAATTGCTATTTAAATATCTCTAATAATATCATAAACTATATTTTTCATTTAAAATAACATAAACATCATGGCATAAACTATATATCTTTTTTCTATTAAAAAAACATAAGCATCATGATATAAACTATCTATCATTTTCTATTTAAAAGCAAAAACAATCCGGATCTTGAAAAAAAATTATCCTTAAAATATATTTCAATTTGAGCCTTTAAATAAAAGCCAAGTAGCATAGCGTGCACTATAGTACGTAGCGTGTAGCGCAACTAGCGGACCGCTATTACCGCTATAGTGGTCATAGCTGAAATAACACACTTATATCCCATAACTTAGCGTTTAACATTCAAAAACACTATAGCACCGCTATTTAGAACACTGGTTAGAAGAGAAAATTGAGTGGAGAGAAAGCATGGCTGCATCTGAGTAGACCTGGTTACTTGCTTTAGAACTGTAAGTTTTGAAGAAGATTGAGGAAAAAGAAGAAAGAAAACATGAGTTTTGCATACCAATTTAGCAATATTTTGTAACTCATCATTTGGATGCAGATAACACAACAAAAATGAGACACTTTTTCCGGGGATAAAAAAGTGACTTTTTTGCGACGGATTACTCTTATTGTTCAGCTTTTTTTTCTTGCGATAAACTACCGTCATAAATGTGCTTTTTTCCTTGTAAAAAGTGTCTACTTTGTTGTAGTGTAAGGTAACTCATTGCCCTGGCTGTTCTCCACCCTTTTCTTTTATTTGATTTCTGTAATGTAGTTATGGAGCACACTCTTAAATTTCTGAGTAAAATTTAATTAGAAAATAACAAATAAAATTTAAATATTAATTACAAATTTGAATATTAATCATTCATATTGTAATTACAAAATTGTACTCTAACTACTGATGAAAAATAACAGAGATATAAGTTCGAAAGTACAGTTTATTTAATTATTTAATTATGTATAGACATGCATTGTCATGTCACATTCATGAACCATATAATTTAAGTGAATGTGCCATGTCCTGACAATTATCACATCTTCGTTTCTCACAATTAATTAATTTACATCGCTGTCATCGTTATAATGGCAAGATTGTGCCATTTATTGCATAAAATGCATTATCATTTAGAGAAATTAAATAAATCATGAGATACTTAATTGTATGTAATAATAGCAATACATGCCAATATCACAATAAATGTTGCAAATATATTATCCTGCTCGTAAAAAAATAAAATAAAAAGAAAAATACATAAATCCAGCTATATATGTATATATAGAGAGAGTGACTAATATGCATTCGGTAACATACAGTCCAAATTGAAATTTCAATATTCAAAAAGTCAATTTGAATCATTCATCTTGTTCTTCGTATTAATATGTGCTTGGAGACCAAATTTTACATTTTTATGAATTTTTTTACTATTTATTAAGCCACTTTTAAAATTGTTAATCTAACGGTTGCTGCTGATTTTATTGTTTTGTTAAGCTATCATTGGATCAATAATTTTCAAAATGGCTTAATAAATAGTAAACAAATTCAGAAAAATGTAAAATTTGGTCTCCATGCACATATTAATATGGAGAACAAGATGAATGGTTCAGATCGCCTTTTTAGATTTTGAAATTTCAAATTTGGACCGTATGCATATCGGCCCATATGCTACCAAATACATATTAGCGATCAAATTTTATATTTTTTTGAATTTTTGTACTAATTATTGAGATGGGTACAAAAATTCAACGATCTGAATATAGCGATTTTGTTAAATACTTAATAAATAGTAAAAAAATTCTAAAAAATGTAAAATTTGATCTGCAAGCACATTTTAACATATTTATTAAGTTGAACAGTTTGGATCAACTGTTTAGAATTTGAAAACTTTGAAAATGGAGAGTGTAATTTGATGTCACCAAAAAAGAGTGTAATTAGATCCCTCCTCATATATCAATTTACGAAGAAGTTGAGAGCAAATTTTAATATTCAAATTGTGAAGCTAATTAATCATACATAGAAATTTATATAATAATATCTTCATCACTATCACTATCATCATCATTAACATATATATATATATATTAATTCAGTTTAGTAATATTATAATTTTTTATTTGAATTGGTCTTGACTAAATTTGCTGCACCCGAAATATTAACAACGAAAGGATAACAGATCAGAAAATTTAATGCAAAAGATAGCCCTTTAACCAGTTCAGACCTAATTAAACAATAAATGTACTTTATAATTTAAGTTAACAATGTTATGATTCAATTTCTTTAAATATTTATCACGGAATAGTTCGCTTCAATGATAATGACGATAATAACAACAAAAAATAACACCTCAACCTTTCCAATATTATTGCCCCAAATTCAAATTAATGTTATGCTTGTTCGGATGGGTCTAATTATGTCCTTTTGAACCATATATATTCATCACTCTATTTTCTGAAACTTAAAATATACCTCAAGAAACAATAATAACAAAAATTAAATTGAATATATATGTTATTTTAATTTTAATGGCAAAAGATAATGTTTTTCGTATAGAAGATTATGAGTTTGAAATTTTAATAAAGAACTTCTTATAAATATTATATAATTAGGTGACTTAATTTCCAACCTTTTTCTCAAGAAATAAAAAGAAATAATTATCTGCTTGTGCTAACAATATATATAGTGCAGCGCTCAAAATATTTTGCTGGATATATATTCCCTACTATTTAATTCCCTAATTCTCTCCCTCTTTTATTTCATTTATAACTCTATAATGGTTTTGATTATTTTACCTATCAAGATTAGAAGAAAATAATACTAATTAATGAAATCATGCTCCTGTGCATCTTCTTCTTCTTCTTTTTTTTTTTAAAAAAAAGGTAGGCATATTGACACCACACACATTTATATTAACACAACATCTTTATAAAAATTTAATATATGGATAATTTTAACCCTCATTAAATGTCTTCCTAACTACTATATTTTTTTCATAATGTAATTAATATAGTGATCCTTAAGTTATTTGGTTTTTATAATTGCTAGTTTCTTTCCTTTTTTATATTTTGCATTTCATGATTTCATGTAAAATCAAAAGCTACAAAATTTCGTTGATCTTACTTTTTTTTAATGGAAATATAGTTGTATAGTTTACACAAGGGAACATTCAATTTTATTAAGGTTTTAAGCAATCAAGTCCAAGTACATATTTAAATCTCTTTTTGTAATTTTTTTATATATTAAGATACACTCGCTTTAATACGTGATTTTTTTTTTTACTTTTATATATTTTTTCTCTGAGTTTTGATACTTATAATCTATTAGTCTATTTTAATTAAAATTGTTAGGAATTTTTTATTGATGTTTTGTAATTAATTATTTTTATATAAGTAATTATGTCATTTTATTAGTGTTATTGCGTAAAAAAGAAGATAAAATGTTAATAGACAAAATAATTTTTTTATAGTAGATTGTTAAAAAAAAATATGAAGTTGTATATAATAAATCGATATATACAATGTGGATAGATTTTAATAATATAATAAAATCAATTCACTGTTGTAATTCCCTTAAAAAATCTTAAAGATTTGATGAAAATAAATAATGAATACTTATTTTACAATAACATAAAGTTTATAAACATGTTTGATAGTAACTTTTAAATAACATATTTTAAAATAATATATGACAGAAAAAATATATTTTAAACAAAATAACATACTTTATAAAATATAACTTTAAGGAAATACAATTATGTGCTTAATATATGAGAGAGAATTAGTTTTTAAAGGAAACACTTAATGAAGGGTAAAATTGTCTATATAGTAAAATATTTTAATAATGTTGTGTTAATATAAAATTGAGTTGTTTTAATATCATCACCCGAATTTCAGGAGCATGCTTATGATAACCCTGAAATTAATAACAAGGGTTTTCTGGTGTACAATCATTTTCTTTCAGTTATGCTGTATTTTAATTTTATTTGATCAGCACTCCCCGACAGTCACACAATTAACAATGAATTGTTTTTCTATTAAATAAGATACAAGTATATATTACTAGATCATAAATTTTTAATGTGATGTGTATCTTTAATTCTTTAATTAATTTGTATGTGATCTTCTTCATAAATTCTTTATGTAATATACTGATAGTCAACTGAGTAATGACTGAACATCTTACCTAACTATAGTCATCTAGCTGTACCATGTTTTTAATTAGAAATAATTATAACCTAACAACAGCACTTATGTTTTTTTCTAATCACTTTTATCTGGCTGGCGTACGTTGTAATAATTAATTAATAAAGGTAATTTAACATCCTTGGTGAAATGATTAAAAGCAATTGATGCTTGATAGGCTTAATCTATGCATGCATCACTTGCGTAACAATGTTACTAATACATGTGTTAAAGATACTACAGAATCTGTGTAACGTGGCAAAAAAAAAATATGATTAATTTCATGTAACAAGTTAAAATCAAGCTGAAAGGCAAAATCACAGTAAACAACAAAGTACACAAGGCAACACCAGAATCCAGAACCCAAATATTAAATATCAAGATTGTTTTTCCAATTCAATTCAACAACACTGTAGCACCTGAATCAATAATATCAATCAAATTCAAGTTTACAATTCAGGTATCAATTCAGTTCCTATCATGATCTGACAATAAAGAGGAGCCAAGCTGAAAAGCTTCACTTAAAAGTATAAATTGAATGAGAACACAATCAATTCCTTTCCAATGAGAACACAATCAATTCCTTTCCTACAAGTCTACAACAATGTATCAAATGTGGTTGGTATGAATTGAATCAACACAACAACAAAATAGAATGAAAAGAGGAGACTTAATCAGTGAGACAAAGCCAAAATAACCAGTATAATGCTGGTACAAACATGTTTCAGGGTTTAGAGGTTATTTGCAACTCAAATTAATATAATTGTTCAAACATCAACAATATCCGCTTAAGAAGATCGATGCCAGTATCAGTAAGAGAATAAACCCTATATTTGCATTTCACAGAAGTGATAATAAGGCAAAAGGGTTTCTCAACAACAAGCAATGAAAATAGCAATCCAAGAAATCAACAACATCAAGTTTCTATCAACCAACGACTTCAATTCACAGAAAGAAATCCTCCGAGGAATAATCAATACCCGAAATTTTAGATTTTTCTTAATTATTTTTACATAGAAGAAAATATTTGATAACATTCTTACTTTAGAAAATATTTATAATATTCATTAGCCATGTCCATATGAATGTCATGCATGCCTTCTTTTAATGAAAATGTGCTTCACCGTGTCTGTTTCGTGTAGTATCCGACACTCTGAATCCATTTTTGTGTTACAAAAATCATAGGGGGTAAAAGTTGAGCTTTAAAAAAGTCAAGGGCCAATCTTAAAAGGGATAATATATAATGGAATTATTGAATCAACTCCTGTACAAACTCTCTGAATTAGTATAAGAAGCAATCACTAATTCATTAAATCATATCAGTTTTGTGTTGTGTGCCACTGAATAGCGCTAATTAATAAAGTGGATAGAAATTAGGAGTTTTCAAGAAATGTAAACAATTTATTGGATTCTAATTATGATCTAGATTGAAATGTAAGTTTTTCAACATCCTCATTCATGTCAGAATGAGTTTAATTAAGTTCATAAAAAAAAGTTCGTTATGAACTCAATTAAGATCACAATTTGTCATGTCAACTTCAATTAGAAGTTGGAGAAGTTGGTCTTAAATAAATATATAACATTAAGAGTATTATTAAGTTTTAGGTTTATTATAGTGTTACTCATCTTTCTTTTGTTTAAATAAAAACAGTAAGAATATAAAATTGAATTTGTCTTTTCTGCAACAGATTTCTCTTTTCTGTACTTCTGAATTTGTGCTAGCATCTTGAATGAGCATTCTCATTTTCCAATTGGAAATATATTTTGTCAAAATTAAAAGTTTTGTTTGACCATTAGTGTACCTCAGGGGTGTCACCGTAAAAGATTGGCCTTAAAGTATAAATAATAATTATATATTTATAAAAGTTCACCTAAATTAACATAAAGTCGATATGTCCGAGTGGTTAAGGAGACAGACTTGAAATCTGTTGGGCTTCGCCCGCGCAGGTTCGAACCCTGCTGTCGACGATATTTTTTTTCCTTGTTGATACCAGATTGATGTATGATAATTCAGATGCGAATTCACTTTTTTCAAAAAAAAAAAAAAAGTAGACTATTAAACTGTGTACAACTTAGGAACATATATCATTTTATATTATCTTTTTTTTTTCCAAAAGATGAGAAACTTTATATGTTTCTCTCATACTCTCTCTCTTCATCCAACACTTTTCAACTCTCAATCTCTCACAGAATATTACTCCCAAAATCAAAATGTCCAAATTCAATTATCTTGCTTTAATGAATTTTTTTAAGAAGCAAACTCTCATTTCAGAAGAGCACCGAAAGAGAGGTATTTTATCCATTCTCCATCTTGAACTTTCATTAGAGTGGTTAAGATTCTAATTGAAATTTCACATCATAGTAAGAATTTCTAAGAATCATATTGCTCCTACACATTGTACCAAATAAAAAAGTACCAGTTCAGAACTGAAATTTTAAAATTGATTTTTAACGTGCAATGAAATTTGACACTTATGTCTCCAAATTGGTCTCAATTTTTCAACAACACCTGCAACTAAAGTATTGTTGTCGTTTGTATATAGATTATTTTTCACAATGAAATTCATTCAAGATAATTTACAGAAAAAAATGTACAATCAATGGATGAATGATTGCTTAATATCATATGTTGAGAAATGATTGTTTGAGGGTCAGTGATATTGTCATCTTAATTTGTTTTCAGAAAATGAGAACTTGAATAATACAATTGAGTGATAATAAATGTGAACTTTGCAGTGATGCAAAGTGTTAGGTCAATTTTTGCTGTTTATCAATAGTTAATGTTTTATTCTTTTCTGTTGGAGATGAGACATTTTTGGATTATCAAAACTTTTATACTTCAAGGATGTAAATGTTGAAATTATTACTTTACTAAAAAAATATGTTATTGATGTTTTTGATTCCCATTATCTAAAATTCTGCCTCCACCTCTGTATGATATGGTACTATGCATAGGGTGGATTGATCTGTACTACATATCATTTTTGTTCAAAATTATAACAGTTGATCTAGACAATTCAATATGTTTTTCTATGAATATGTACTTGTATACTAAATTTTATATTTTTAAAATTTTTTGCACTATATTTTTAGATGGGTAGAAAATCACATTTTTTTGGATGGTTCAAAAATTCTAGATCAAGTGATTTCCTACCCTGTAAGTAGACTTTACGTGCTTAACTACTTACACATAATTATAATCATGAGTACAACTAATCATCTTTAAAGTTTTGATAGCGGAATAAAAATCATTAAAAGCAAATCAAAAATCTCCACGTGCAAATCAAACAATTAGATTACATACCTCTATCCATAGTAATATGTAGAACAACACTTGAAACGTTTTTCACAAATTGTCAGAAGAACCGTAAAGCAATTTAGAACAATACTTGAATTGTTCTTCGCAAACCGTCAGAAGAACTGCAAAGCGATTTCTCTCCTCTTTCTCTTTCTAAGCAATGGCAACTTGTTCTTTATGAATATAGATGAAGAGAGGATCAACCTTATTATTAGAATTTTTCGTTAGTTATGTCCGTTATAAAAGCAATCATTTATAGGGGAGGTATACAATATGGACAGCGCAGCACAAGTGGATAATGCAACCTTTAGTCAGATGCACCCTTTAAACAATATATCAACGTGCAGTGAACATCGCACCCTTTAAATTAATATTGTGTGGATATAATAGCGCATCTGTTATAGATAGCATTATGCACACTTTAATTAATTAAGCCAGATGCATATGTTAACAAGTCAGATTCAATAACGCCTTTTAATAGCACCTCTTAAGTTAACAAGTCAAATACATCTATTAAGTCAAATAGCACCTATTCAATAGCGCCATATGCATGAATCTACTCATTGACAGGCACCTTTTAATTAAGCCGATCTTTATGCATCCTTTAATCAGGTATGCCATTTAAATCAGGCTATTTTAAATCAGCCCATCAGGCCTAATGTTTTATTTGGGCCACATAATCATATTTTTCTTACATACCCATCTCAAAAAATAGGTAAAATTTTTTAAAAAATAGTTAAAAAGTTCTAAAAAAATAGTAAAATTTAGTTTACAAGCATATATTCATATAGAGATTATGTTAAACGATTTGAATTAATTGTTAGGACTTTAAAATTAAAAATTTGAGTCTACACAACGCGAACCAATATGCGCTATGCATAATACCATAGCCTCTGTATGTATTTTACTTGCCTTTTTATGAAGTGACTAATAACAAACTAAAGAACCAATCAGTACTAAACTTTATTTAAAAAAAAAATGAACTTATTTCAAAATCAAATTGTGTTGATGTTTTGCCCATGCTAAACCTTTCATGTCATAAAAAGGTTATCGATTTGGTCAATTCTATTGTTTGATAAGCCACATACAATAATCATATCAATTTGAAACAGTTATTATATTTGTTGTTGTTGTTTACTTTAGCGTGATTTCGAAAATGAAAGAGCCGCAAATAATTGTGTTGATGTTGTGTCAATGCTAACCTTTCATGTCATAAATGGTTATCAATTTAGTCAATTCTATTGTTTGATAAGTCACATTAATCAAATTAATTTATAATTTTATTACTTTTGTTGTTAGCGTGATTTAGGAAAAGAAAAAGTCACAAATGTGTGGTAAACATTGACAATATTGTTTTAATTTCATGCAGCGCAGAAGTTATATGCGGCCATTTTTATTAATACTCTAAAAAAATAGATAATTTTAAAAATAACCTCGTTTTTTTTATTATTATTAATACCCTAACCGCTTGGAAGCGGAGCGGGCCAATATCAACACCAAACCGCCCATATAGTGGGCGGTCCACTGTTTTTTTTTTTTAAACATAAATTTTTTTTATTGAAATATTAGAAATGTTGAATATATTTCTTTAAAAATAGATGTAATACAATATAATTTGATTTATTAGAAAGACTGCAACAAATAACCCGGATCAATATTTTTCAGGCCGGATTTTTCGCGGCTGTAAGAAAAATGAATATATCTCTTTATGTGTTATTGGACAAAAATAAAAATGCTTAGATTCCGAGTTATTGATCCCGGTTCAAAAGTCACTTCTATGTAATCTAGAAAATATTATGATCCTTCTAGGACATTTAATTTATAAAAAATTGTATCTATTTTGAGAATTCTTTTTGAATAACAATTATTAAATAACTTAAAGTTTTTATTTTTTTCAAAAATAGATACAACTTTTTATAAATTAAATGTCCTATAAGGATCATAATATTTTCTAGATTACATAGAAGTGACTTTTGAACCGGGATCAATAACTCGGAATCTAAGCATTTTTATTTTTGTCCAATAACACATAAAGAGATATATTCATTTTTCTTACAGCCGTGAAAAATCCTACCTGAAAAATATTGATCCGGGTTATTTGTTGCAGTCTTTTTAATAAATCAAATTATATTGTATTACATCTATTTTTAAAGAAATATATTCAACATTTCTAATATTTCAATAAAAAAATTTTTGTTTAAAAAAAAAAAAACAGTGGACCGCCCACTATATGGGCGGTTTGGTATTGATATTGGCTCGCTCCGCTTCCAAGCGGTTAGAGCATTAATAAAAAAAAAAATGAGGTTATTTTTAAAATTATCTATTTTTTGAGATATTAATAAAAATGGCCGAGTTATATGTATTTCTTCTTTTATTTTGACTTTATTAATCATAGATTGCACAAAATTAAAGCAATGTTGTTAATGTCTTTACCTACATGTGTTTTTAAATAAAAAAATAAACATGCTTTTAAGCAAGAAATTAATTGCTTCCTCTGTATATGCGCCTTTTTTGTCACAAGTATTTGTCGAATTTTAAATATGGATTTATAAGTCTGATGTTTTGCATTATTCAAATTGAGAAAATTCTCTATTTTTTTTTCCTGAAAAAAGAAGGCTATGTACAAAGTTCACAAATACATGACTGATTTAAAACGGCCCCAAGAGCCAAAATATTTACTAAGAAATTGATATATTATTTTACAGAGTTCATGTTGGCAAGAAAAACACAGACTAAATATAAAGAGTAAAATGAAAAAAAATGTATTCCACTGATTATGCAACAAAATTATAAAAAAAGAAAATTCTGCCATGTCATAGAAAGTTATTTTGTCAATTCTACTGTTCCATATACCATATTAATCAAACTAATTTGAAATTATTTTTTTTTGTTGGTAAGCGTCGTTGAGGAAATGAAGGAGCCACAAATATGTGCCTTTTAAAAAGTAGTGAAATTTTGACTTTAAATGGGAAATTAATGAGCCACAAATATGTGCTTCTCCTATGTCGGCTTTTCATGTCATCAATAGCGGAACTGGAAAATATTGATAGAAAAAAAGTTGAAATTTAAAATATATAATATGTTTGTTTTTGAGAAATTAAAATATGTAATATGTAATAGACAAGATTTGAACTTAAATCTCTACACTCACAAAGAACTTTAACTACTAAACTATAATATGTCCACATATGATATTTTATGAGAGATACTGAACTATATAAAAGTTTTTAAATAAAATAAATTTCAATTAAAATTTAAGTTATAAGAGGGGTTAGACACTCTTGACTAACCTAAGCTTTAAGGGTCATAAATACTTCTCCAATTTGAAATATTGATTGGTAATTTTGATGTTTTGCATTTATTCAAATTGAATGCTTATTGAGAAAATACTTCTGTTTTTTTTTCCTTGGAAGAAGGCTATGTACAAAGTTCACCAATACATAAAGTATAACTGATTTAAACTGCCAAATGAGGCAAAATCTTACTAAAGTATGCCACAAGAATTGATATAGTTATTTAGAAAATCCATGTTAGCAAGCAAATATATAAATTAAATGAGTAGGGATCAAGTTACAACATTTTTTTGAGTTACAACAAGTTACAATAAGTATTTTTTACATTTTGAAAGTCCAAATCGTCGATTCAAACTGTTAGATGTGATCTCTATAATAAAATGTACTTGGAGATCAAATTTTACATTTTTTTTAAATTTTTTTACTATTTATTAAGATGGGTACAAAATTCAATGGTATGAATTTGACTAGTTTTTGTACCCATCTTAATAAATAGTAAAAAAATTTCAAAAAATGTAAAATTTGGTTTCCAAGCACATTTTATTGTAGAGATCACATTTAACGGTTTGGATCGACAATTTGGACTTTCAAAATGTAGAAAATACTTGTTATAACACAAAAAATATTGTAACTTGATCTCTCCTCAAATTAAATTACAAAGAGTGAAATTCAATCTAGAATTAAGAATCAACATTTGATGTAGTAGTCTAAGACAATATTTTGTGTGGAAGTTGTAGCTTTAAAATCTAAATGTAATTTTTTTTTTTGTAAATATTAAATAGTTTAGTGGTCTAAATTTCTAGATTTACTAAAAAAACAAAAGAAAGAGAGAATGTGGACTTTTAACCAAGCAACCAAATTAAAAAAAATTGTGGGTTACATTAGAAACTTTCAAATTTTGTAATTTAAAAAAAAATGTACGAAATAGTCAACAGTTGTAAGCTCTGACAAATTCAAGTACTTGCTTGGCCCATGAATACGAAAACTGAGGAAATAGTTAAATAGTTGTCTATGCCTTTATTTATTTATTTGTTGTGTCAAGGGACCATTGGCTCAAACCACAGTACCACACACCAATGGTTGTCTGGTAAAAAAAAATGTAATTTAAAAAAAAAAATTTACTTTGGTACCTTAGCACCAAGCCACCAACCTTTGTTCTCTGCAGTGGCTACAGGCTGCGGAACGCTAGGAGCTGTACAGAATTTTTAATTTAGTCCATTCGTTTTGATCAAACATTCGTTTTGATCAAACAGATCAGATCAGATTTCAAAATTTAGGCTCCCTTTGATCTGACCCGTTCAATCAAAATGAATAGATCAGATTAAAAACTTCATATAGTTCTGCAGAGAATACTCTGCAGAGGATGCTCTCCCACAGGCTGCAGGGTGTCCCAGCAGATATACATGGGAATTATTGGATTCAAAAATCAATTAAAATTGAGACATTTTGAAATTGCACAAATGCAGTCACAACTGATACGGTGGGAATGGATTACATGGTTTCATTTTTCAAACATAGTTCAGATCAACATTTCAGTAAATGGACTCCTCTCTCCCTTCGAGAGCGACAATTGATTCATCAAATAAATCTAATTAATTTTCCTTCCGATTAATCAATGTACCCAAATTAAATTCAACAAAAGGACTAATGATAGGAACAATAATGGGGCCAGGGGGCATTTCATGATTATTAGAACGACTATCTCCAGTTCAAGCGCCATGTAGGCGGAAGGAAACCATTAAAATGCACATGCACAAATAGAAAAGAGAGAACAAATCTAACGCCGTACGGTAGGGACCACCCTTCAGGTTAAGCTGTCTTTTTATTCTTTGAACCGGACTTTAAATAAAAGGGACATTTTCATCATTTCATGTATATCAAAAATTATATATTTATAAATATATGTAATATTATATATATTCTTTTGAATTAAAAAAATTAAATCTATCTAATTTATTGTCTTTTTTATTAAAATTCTTTTTAATTTTACAAAGTTTTATTTTATTCTTTATTTAAAAAAAATAAAAGTATGATAATTTATGTAATAAAATACTCAGTCTTCTAATAAGTCAGTTTGTAAGGATAAATGATTTTTTTTTTAACTTGTGATGCATAAAGTTATCACAAATAGGAAAATGACTAATTTGTTCTCACAAACTGACTAATTAGAAAACTAAATATTAATGATGAAATAAAATTTTTATATATTTAAAATGAGTTTTAATTGACAAGGTACAATATATGGGTTCTAGTAATTTTTTCCCTTCTATATCGGAAATGCTATTTTAATACAATAATTAGGCTAAACTCTAATTTTATACAGATATCTATTTAGTTTTAATTTGCTTTCAAAAATGCTCATTCCAATATATAGAGGCAGCAGTCCCTAATAATTAGCACTGGAGATCTCCTGCTTCTCAAAACTGCAGAGATGACTTTCGTGTCGGTCTCCCTTTCTTATCCTAATCATAGAATCCTGCTTACAAGTTACAATAGACAACATAGGATTTTTATAGCGACTCGAAAGAACTTATTTTTTCTCTTTCCCCAAAAGAAAGGTAAAAAATTTAAACAATTTCTCGTTCCCAATTTGATTGTACTGCTTGCTTTACCATCTTTTCAAGTAAGCAAATAGGATTCCCGTTTTTTCTTGGGTTTTAAACCCCAATTTTTTGTTAGAGACTTCGTAATCAAGCTTGTTGTTGCTTCTTTGTCATCAGAATTATATATATATATATATATATATATTTTCATTGGTTTTAGGTTATTTTCTTTCTTTGGGGATTAATGAGGAAATTGTGGTTTCGTCTTTGTAAATTAGGTTAATCGAATTGAAAAAAGAGTTTGGTGCTTAGATCCTCTTAAATGGGATTTTATTTGAGAAAAAATGATCAGTAAATGAAGGAATTGGTACCGGCCAAATTTAATAATCTCCTCTTTGCTAGAAGTATGGTTCTTCTGATGTTAAAAAGTTCTCTTAAATATGCTTGTCACATGTCAAATTTTCATTACAAGTATGGCGCCTAGTTGTATATACATATATATTTTTTTTATTATTTCTTTGATCTCATATTGATTACATATTACAATGATTTGAGTTAAAAAAAAAAGTTTCTTTTCTGTTGTGTGTTTCTCAAGTAGCTATAAAATGGGATCAAAGGAAGGCTTCTTGGTTCTTCTTCTGGTGTTTTGCTGTACCATTGCCGATGCCAGAAGCTTTATCAGTGCTGATGTCATAGGTATGAGAGATCATTTATGTTAAAACAAGTATTAACAGATACACTAATACCTGGTATCTGTACTGTCATGAAACTGTTATTTAGCAAACCTTTTTGTTTCTGTTATGCTAGTTGATTTTTGGTTTAGATGAAACTAGAATAGAAAACATGTATCTCAGGTTGACTTCAAGTCAGTTCATAACAGGTTGTGTTTGGTCTTTCGGCAATGTTGGGTTTGGCTCAACTCAATTCAGGTCCTGGTTAGTTTTGCTTTGGCGCAATTTTGTTTTTTTTTTTTCTGCATTGTGGATCATGTGGGGTTCAGATTTTAGAATTGGGTCACTTTGTTAATAACATGAAAAGTTATTTTGCAATTACATTTTTTGTTCTGTACATCAGCCTAATTTTTTATTTTATTTAAGGTCAGCTGAAATTGTTTGTTTCTTGGAAGGGGGGGGGGGGGGGGGGGGGGGGGGGGGTTGGTTTCAGATCTCAGGTCATTCAGGTTATTCATTCAGATTTTTGTGGCTCTACAATGAGTTGCAGCAACATGCATTTTTGTTTTTGACATTAAGTTGCACGAACATTCATGACTGATCAGTGCAGTACCAGTTATCTGGTAAAAAAAAATCGTGTAGGAAACATTTCCTTCAGAAAGGAGTGCCTAATGGTTCTCTCTTCTATTTCTCTTAGTTACTGAGTATGTTGTGGTAAAATCAAAGTTGAAGAACAATGAGCTGTGTGGAGTGTGTGAGAACTTCACAACTCAAGCTGTAGACTACATGGCCGCAAACAAAACACAGGAAGAAATCATAGCGACCCTCCACCATGCCTGCTCTCAGATCAAATCCTTTGAAGAACAGGTACTGAACAAATTACTTAGCGAGTGAGGCTATGGTACTATGCATAGCGCATAATGGTCTATACTTTGGACCAATATCTTCAATTTCAAAGTCC
This sequence comes from Carex pumila, assembly GCA_033356055.1. Taxonomy (NCBI): domain Eukaryota; kingdom Viridiplantae; phylum Streptophyta; class Magnoliopsida; order Poales; family Cyperaceae; genus Carex; species Carex pumila. Next base: position 73,398 of record JARJHM010000854.1, read on the forward strand.
AAACAATCAATTTGAACTGCTCATTATCTCCATTTAAATATGTACTTGTAGATCAAATTTTACTGTTTTTTTAGATAGGTAAAAAATCATTCGATCTAAGAATTCTAGACCATTGATTTTATATGAAGATCACGTTGAAATTCTAAAAAATGTAAAATTTAGTCTTCAAGTACATTTTCCATATGGAGATCACGTTGAACAGACAGATTGACTATTTGAACTTTGGAAATGGAGATATTGATCCTGTAATACGGTCCAATCTGCGCTATGCATAGGATCATAGCCTCACTCATTACTTAGCTTTGTATTATACATTGGTCCCTCTAGTCTCTCTATATTACTGTATCCAAAACATTGGTGATGCTTGACATCTATTAGTTGTTTCTCTGTAGTGATATTTAGTTTGTGCTAAGATTATATTTATATGTCCTGATGTGCATGCAGTGTATTACTTTGGTAGACTACTATGCTTTGCTCTTCTTCAATGAGATTTCAAAGATAAACCCAGTAGATTTTTGCAAGGAGGTGAATTTGTGTGAGAGTTCCTTGTCTTATTACAAGAACGCTCTTTCGACCAACGGTAATAGCACTTGTGAGTTTTGCCACCATATGATCCAGGAAATTCTCACCAAACTCCAAGACCCTGATTCCCAGGTGAGTTATTTTACTATTATGTTTGTAGGGGAATTTCAAATGGAATAATCCCATAAATCTACAAAAAGTTTATAAGGAGAAATGGAGGGTAGTTTGGGAATTCTTTTGAAGAACTAAAGTGGTGTGAAGTGGTTATCATCATTCTATATGAGGGTATGTATACATGATATGTATTGTTTAGCAGAGGTAAGCATGGTGTTATGATATTTCCTGGGACCAGTACTTATCGGAAGTGTCCTTTTGTTTCATTTTTTTGCTTTATGGAACTAATGTATTTGGGTTTAATATATATATATTTTTTTAATAATGGCAGTTTGAGATACTTGAGATGCTTCTAAAAGAATGTAGCAAAGTCCAGAGCCATGTTAAGGAGGTAGATATAATTTATTTCTTTGAAAGTTATCTTTAGTTGAAATCAAAAATAAATTTGTCTATACCAATGAGGGGCTAATTGCTTTATACCCTGTACCGGCCAAGTAAAACATAGAGAACACAGCAGGTATATATATCCTCTAATGTGATATATTTGTAGTTGTGCCCAATTTTATATACCATTTCAAGGTGGACCTAAAAGAATACTCTTTTGACCTCTTCTCACTTGTCCATGGAGATGATGAAAATGAGTAATGAAACTCTTTTTTGAGATTAATAGCGCGTAATAAGAAAGTTATTATGTAAATTTTAAAGTTTTAAAGTTTCTATGCTATCTGGTTCTTTGGTTTTGTATGTTGAACTTTGAGAGGTGAGAATTATTTTTTTATTATTTGACAGTGCAAGAAGCTAGTTTTACAATATGCCCCTCTTATTTTGTTGAATGGCGAGAAATTCCTCGAGAAGAACGATATTTGCACTGCTGTCCGTGCATGCCAGGTCAGCAAAGAGCCTTCCATCAAGTCTGTTGTACCGGAGAAGTCCAATGTTGATGCATGAAGCGGTCTTTCATAGCATAAAGGCCTTGTTAGTTGTGATATATATGTAACTAGTAGTTGCCTTGTTTTATGAATGTCTGTATGTTATTTCTTTTGAACCTATGATGGTTGTCATTTGTCACTAATATTTTATTTTGGTGTCAGTACCTGATACTACTATTTATTAAGATCAATGTTTTTTTATGCATTTAAATCTGATATGCACCATTTTTACGTGGTTTTCTGTAGTATGTACAATTGGTAATCTCAAATAAAAAAAAAAGTTAAACAAAACAATATTTAAAACCAGAGTAGAACTAGGGTGTTCGTAAGTTCACTGTTTTTTTTTTTTTTTTTTTGTGAATTTAACTCTAAAACCTATTGTATTGGCTTCAAACATCAAATCTAAACTGTTGAGAGCTCAAAATACAATATTGAGGGTTTTGAAATATATATTTTTTCTTTATATCAGTTTTGCCCTTGATTAAGATCGGTGGATAATTAATATATTGCAAATTAAGAAATTTAAAATCCTAATTTTTCTCATAAATGAGATACGATGTTCATTATCCATCTTTACAAATTTAGAATTTTAACAACTTACATTTGTATCTAAGAATTTGTGTTGATATAAAAATTATTCTAATTAATACATTTAAGTCATTAGTTACTCAGAAAAAATAAACAAAATGTTTGCATCATAAAATCGTGGGAAAAAAGAGTTAGCTATTTGTTAAAAAAAAATATTTATTTGTTGTTTATTTCTTTTAGTTCGAAGAGAAGGATTAATAATTCCAGATCTATTGAACTTGTGGGTATCTCACATCAGTTTTTTTTTCTTTTGACTAATAAATTTTGGAGTTCATATTATTATTTGAAGTTGTTGATTAACATAATAAATTTTATTAAAACTTTAATAGTTTATATGCACTCGCTTTATTAGTTCTATAAATTTTTTTGTTAAGGTGAATAGCTATTTTTCATTTTTCAATTAACTTATGTTAATACAAGTATTATTGATGAGTTAGACTAATATGACATTAGTGTTATTTAAAACTAAATAACACCACATCTTAAACCCTTAGATATGCTTTAAGATTCGTACAAAATAAGATGCTTGAATAGTAAAAGCGGATATTACGAATCTTAAAGCATATCTAAGGGTTTAAGATATGGTGTTATTTAGTTTCAAATAACACCAATGTCATATTAGCCTAACTCATTATTGATATATATAATTTTCAGGATTCTTATTATCTAACAGTCTAAGGTTAAAGTTTTGGCCAAAAATCTAACCCAACAAACCTTGCATTTACATACAATATGCGATACACATTTGTTAGTATTTTTTGAAAAGTTATTTTCATTGTTTTTGTTCATATTTAAAGTAATTAATGATAATTGAAAATTTACATGCAACTTTCAACAGCACATAATATATTTTGTAATAGTATTTCCTTTTGTCCAATGATGATATGACAACTTTACATAAAAAAAACTATTATATCATACAAGATTATAATATTTAAGTTCATTTAAAGTTGACGGATGAAATACTGATATAAATATGTTACTTTATGTATCATAATTAATAATTGGCAAACTACGGAATAAGTAATGGTATTAGTTTGTGAGATCATACGAGTAAAAGTAACAAAATATCATTCCCAAGAGAAGGTACACAATATGATTTTATAAAAGTAAATAATGTTATTGTTCTAAATTAAAACATTAAATTATTTCCTTAATTTTAATGCATACTTTTAATTAATGATTCAAACTTTTATCTAAATATTTTTTGCACGGTATTTTTACGAGCTTAATAATAACTAACTTAATTTCACTACCATCCTGAATAAATTTCATCGTGTTTTAATGGGATCTTAAATAATCCTTTTTTCATGGATTTCACATGTAATTTGAATGAATATCTCACGTATATTTCGTTGAAGGAACTAAAACATGTGCATGGCGTTGCTTTAGAAAAAGTGAGTTTAAGTCTAATTGGGATATTCTTAATTAATTGAGCAAGTGGTGTTTTTTTGTTTTATTAAAGAATTTTGGTAAACCTCAGCATATATGTTGTAAATACTATTTTCAAAAATTAAATATACGTCTCTCTTAAGAGAAATAAAAGCTTGTACTATTACATTATAAACCCACGGTTCAAATTAAACTAATAGTATCAAAATTATCATGTTCATCAAAATATATAAATGTTGAAATCATGGATTTCATTTTATATTAAGGCCGTAGATAAATAAGGTGAATTATTTACTGTATCAATCAGTGGCATATCCGAAATATTGTCAATTAAGGTCAATAATATGCTAATTAAAAAAATTATAGTTATTAAATTAATAATAATTATTATTTTATAAGTATGAAAGCTAAAATGAAAAATTCAATTACAAATGGGGGTCCAAATTTTTCTGAAAAAATCAATGAAAATTTAATGTATACCACTTGAATTTTTTTCAAAATAAAAATAAAAATGGAAGTCAGCTGATTCGCATTCTCTTTTTCTACATTATTTGTCTTTCTTGTAAACTTTGCTTACATATTGACGATATAATTTATCTCTCATTTGCCTCTTAACTTCTTCCGTTTTTCATTAAAAAAAAATATTGCAAATGCACTCTGGTAAGCGTTCCAATGGGAAATTTTACATTTTTCACTTCTATTTTAAAACATAGAACAAAATATTCTTTTTTCAAAATTCATAATAAAATGTTCTTGTGGACCCCACTTTTTACCTCTCATCCCCTCTCACTTCTCCATTTTTACTCCTCTATATTATTTGTTTTAGTAAATATACAAATGTGATATGAAAAATAACATTCCATTTAGTTGAAGTTGTGTATAAATATAAAAAGTTTGAAAAATCAAAAGATTACATTTTAAATGTACTGTTGGATATTCTCTTTAAAAAAATGTATTGTTAGATATAGAAATAACATCCTTTGAAAAATCATACATGATTATTGTTAATATTTGAAATTAAATCAATGATAGATTAATTCATAATTTTAAGGAAATCAAATCATTCGATTATCAAAAACAGAATTGTTAGTTTTGCCCTGAGTAGTGTAAGAAAAAAAAAAAAAAACAGAAACAAAAAGCTTTTGTATGCCTTTTATATTTTTTAAAATTTGGCTAACGAATTTTTAGAGATTTATTTTCAAATTTAATTAAGATAATCTTCGAATACAATCCGATGATCACCTTTTTAAAACAATTATAACAATGACTTTTTATATTATTATTTTTTCACTTTAAATTAAACACTAGCTCGATATAAAAATCGATATATATCAGCACCAAATACCAATCCAAAGTTCTTAACCTAACCAGGTTTTTTATTTTTTTATTTTTTTATTATTATGTGGAAACACGTAGACATATATTATAGCATTTAGGTTCAGCCTTATACATTCTTTAGGGAAAATTAAGAACTGCTACCTAATTTAAAAGATAATTATAAACACCAGAAATTAAAAATGCATAAAAGACAGAAAATTAATGCTAAAAAATTAATGATAGAAATTAGAACGATAAGGCCTTAATTCCTACATAACCTCAATGTTTAGTTTGAAGTGAAATAAGTGAAATAAGTGAATTAATTCCTACATAACCTCAATGTTTAGTTTGGGATGCTTGCTGTGTTTGTTAAGCCCCTTTGCTGAGTGTGTGTATGGATCATGTTTCGATATATTTCAACTCAAAATAGAACCCTAGATATTGATTTAAGTAATTACAAGATCTCTTTCATTCAATTTGTTTGGTTATATTTATTTTTTTGCATAATTAATAGTAAAAAATCAACTACAAAAAAAATATGAAATTTCTTTGCTTTCCTTATTGGCATCCTATTATTTTTGTTGATTAGAAATAAATTATGACAAATATAAAGTTTATGGATTCTTTTATTAAAGATCCAATTTCCTTATTTGTATACTGTTATCTTCTTCGTAGATTAAAATTAAATATCAACAAATATAAAGTCTAAGATTTGTAAAATTAATCGTTTTAGAGGTCTAATATATAAAATATATCGCCTCATCAAGAATTGTATAAATAAAAGGGCCTAAGTGTAAAAATGTGGTTTATTTTGAGGTAGTGGCCGAACCATGAATGTGTAGATTTTTTTATGGGCCTTGAATTGAAAATAATTATAAATGGGCTTGAAATGAATTACAATGGCCTATATGTATAAATTAGTAATTGGGCTCTTAATGAATTATAGGCCTAATTAAAATTGATAAATGGAGTTCTTATATTATTGGGTTTTGATTTGACATTTGAAATAATTTTTTTTTACTAAATTGATCCTTTTAAAGCTTGTTTTCTAAATTGATCATTTTAAAGCTTAGTTTTCTAAATATGAAAATATACTTGTAGATCAAAGTTAGTGTCGTCATCAGAAGAATATCTACGATAAAGCTTACAGCGACCGAAGTGGGTATCAGCGACCGACGCTTTCACTTTCTGTGACTGGAATTCTGGTCATTAATACCCAAATCTGCTGTAGTGTATATATCTAACTCATAAAATATACAAATCTAATTAATGATGTACGAACTGCTAAATTCATATTTATGAATATAAAGTAATTATATCTAACTCCTAAAATATACATATCTAACTAATGATATATGAACTGCTAAAAAGCCATATAACAACAAATATGCATATCTAACTTCTACAATATACATATCTAATTAATGATGCAAGAACTGTTAAATTCATATTTATCCATATGAAGTATTCATATCTAACTTCTAAAATATACACATCTAACTAATGATGTTTGAACTGTTACTAACTCCTAAAATATACATATCTACTTAATGATGTATGAACTGTTAAATTAATACTTATCCATGTGAAGTATTAATGTCTAACTCCTAAAATATACATATCTAATTAATGATGTATGGAACTGTTAAATACATATTTATTCATATAAAGTATTCATATCTAACTCATAAAATATACACATCTAACTAATGATGTATGAATTGTTAAATACATATTTATCCACATGAAGTATTCATACCTAACTCCTCAAATATACACATCTAACTAATGATGTATAAATAGTATAATAGACATACAATAAGAAAAATATACCATATTAAGTATTCATACCTAAGTACTAAAATATACATAACTAATTAATAATGTATGAATTGTTAAAAAATATATATATAACAACAAATTTGAAAACCATATACCAACAAAATATCAAAATTTACTATACATATAACAACAAATCTTGCCAAACTAGGCAGTTTACCAATGCACAAACACAAATATTGCCACACATATAACACTTAGCAGTTTACCAATATGTGACCAAATATTATTACAAAAAAAACAGTTTCCCAAAACACAATTAAACCACAAAAAAAAAAAAAAAAAGCAATCAGTTTCCCCAATCATCATAGAAAAAGACAATTTACAATTCATATATTTGAAACAAACCTTACATCATTCCTATCATTAACGAGTATAGGAAAAAGCGAGAAAGGGAAGCTCTTTGCTTATCATGGCCTGACATTTTTAATGGAGAAACATAATTAGTTAACAAAAAAGAATTAAAACGAATGAAATTATATAAATATAAAAAGGTAAATGTAAAAAAAAATAACCTGATCAAAATTGAAAGGAGCATTTCTGCTGAGGCAGTCCATGATTCGAATAATACAAATTGCACAGTCATTCGAATCTTTTTGATTTGGACAATCTATTCAAGTATACCCCCACATTATTCCATTATTCATCTCCTGATTAACACATACAATAAACATTCAAAAATTAAGTGCATATCTATAGAAGGATATTGAAGTATTCATACAACAGTTGTTAATATCAGATACATCAATATTTCATATCATAAAAACCATACCATACGGGCTATATCAAGTATTCATACTAACATTATTATATATTGGCATACAAGAAAACAATAATTCATAAGAAAAAAAAAACATATCAAACAATTAACATAAAACACAAAATATTCATACCAGATTTCATATCATTAATTTCTCCAATTAAAAATTAAAAAGTCTTCAACAAACATCATTACTCTAGCAAGCTAATTATATCATTCATATAAAGTACTCATACCTGAGTATTAATATCTGAATAATAAAAACATAAATAAAATGAAAATCAGCTAAGATCGATTGAAATCGACTGAAGAATTGATGTTTTACTACCTGAGTTTTAATCGAGTGAAATCAACTAAAATCAATGCATTATTGATAGAAATATAACTTGATAGTAGAAAGAAATCGCCTGGTACAGCCTGGTGCGAAATTGACTGATTCAAAGGTGGTAGATTGCCTGAGACGTGCGAGATCCAATTAGACGATTGTGAAAAGGTATGGGATCGCCTGAGGTGCGAGACCACTTGAGATCACAGGAGAGATAAGTGTCAGATCGCCTGAGTGAAACTTGTGAGATGCACTGAGATCACCAAAGAGAGAGGAAAGCGTAGGGGAGAGAAAAAAAACGCGGACGAGAAAGATTTCACAGAGAGAGAAGAAATCATATCAAAATCGGAGAAAAAATCTCTAAAGAAGAAAGCCGTGGAGAAGGAAACTTTCAAATTTAAAAAAATGAAAGTTTTTCATCAACCGACGCCGCCGATTTCAATTATGGTTTTGGGGGACCATTAATTGATTGTAATTTATAACTACCGTAGGTAGTTAAGGGCCAGGTGGCAGATAGAGAACTAGAAGGTGGGATGAAATCATTACCCATATTTATATTTATTTTTTTTATATTTATAAATATATAAATAAATATTTTTATGATATATATTAAACTATATAGTATATATTTACTATTTAAATACGGATAATTAAATTGAAAATAATATCCGTACCACTATCCGCATGGATATTCACCCTTAGCTCTCCTTCAAGTGTTAGAGATGTTTTTCTTTTCTTTTTTTAAGTAAAAATTGAATGTCAAATCACTTAACTGTTGAGGTCTGATTAAAACAAAAACTAATGAGAATAGACTTCAATTCAATAGAAAAGAGATGAAAATAATTAATAATGAATTGAATTTTGTTGATGTTGATAAAATAAAAGAATTTAGTATACATCCACTTCAATAAACCACTTGTATTGTCTAAAATTACTCAAATGCTATTGTATAGAGTTTGAAAATTTTATACAATATAGAAAGAGACACATAAAGAACGAGAAAGGGGAGGAGAAAAAAAAATATCACCTCATCATAGTTCCACCGAACGTCCAAACTATTGGATTTTCTTAATTACGCAAGGAGTCTAACTTCATTTGGGCCAAAATAATACTAACCAAAGGTATAAATAGTGTTTATCGCGTTATAGTGTGCTGGTTGAAAATATAGCACTATTTTCAAATAGCGTCGCTATAGCGCGGAATAGCATGCTATAGTGCCGATAGCGCCATAGTTTTTATGGTCCGAAAATACTATAACGGTGCTATAACACGCTATTTAGAACTCTGATACTGATATTGTATTCATCATATTCAATCGAAAAAAAATAAACGATCATAATATTGAAATTATCATATTCAATCGAAATAATACTGACATTGTAAGCCAACTTTATTTTGTTTATAGCATTTAAAAATTTATTTTGTTTATAGCATCGGTTCCTTATATTAAAGACGATTTCAAATTAAAAGAAAATATATTATCAACGAAAAAAAAAAACTTAACTCAAATTTTGAGATTTCATAAGATTTTTTTAATCCGAAAATGACAATTTTGGACTTTGGATCGATATTCATGTCGAATTAATCTAAACTAATTATATTTTGTGTTAAATTTTTGAACCCACATGAAAGATATTCAAGCCGAGTTAACCTAAATTACGTATATATATTTTTTTAAAAGAGGCAGAGAGTCCATTTCATTACTGAAATTGAGTTAAATACAAAACATAATGTTTGGTTTTACGTTGCCAGTAATCTGAACCAACTACCGATCGCAAAAGAAGTAAGATAAACCAGTACATACATCCATATAAGCATAGCATATGTCAAATACCAAAAGTAAGTAAGAGATACTATATCTAAGCCACTTATCAAAGGGCTGAGGCTATTAACACTACTAGAGCAAAACAAGATTCTGAACTGCATCATCAAACTATGGAGTCACTGGTGCATCTCCTGTGGGCTGATCTACCACCATGGGAGATGGCATGTACTGACTAAGTGGTATAGCATCCTCAATGACTGGAAGCCAGTTGCCCATTGCATCCTTGAATTTTTTTTTCATGTTCCCTGTCCAGTATATACACAAACATTTAATTGTTAGTATCATGTTTCGAGCAGATTTAATTGGGGCATTACTAAAACAAAGAGCATTTCTATGCTTCCGCAGTGACCAGCTGACTGCACTAAGAACTATGAGGAAACCAACCTCATTAGAGTGATCAAGTGTCTTAGAAAAAATTATAATATCCTCCCAAGTAAGCCATTGATGCATGACCTCTTGGCTTTGCCCTAACCAGAACCAAACTTATTGTGCTAAAGGACATAGTAAAAACAAATGGTCTACTGATTCTTGGTGGCAACAAAAATGGCAGTGTGTGTCACCATTCCACCCTTTTTTGATCAAGTTATCTTTAGTGAGAATCGTATTATGAGAAACCAGCCACATAAAAATCCTAATTTTAGGAGGAATTGGTAATTTCCACCATAGCATAGAATTTAAAGGTTGAACTCCACCAAAATTAAGAATTGTATAAATAGAGTGAGTTGAAAACTTCCCTGAATTTTCCCATTTCCATTCTATCTTATCATATTCCAAGGTGAAAGAGGTTGAGCTGATGAGGAACAGAATATGCATCCACTCCTGAAAATCTACCCCTACTAAATCTATTCTGAATTTTACACATTGGCCTTGAGAGTTTATCACATCAGCTAAGAGAATATCTTTATTTGTACATTTGGAGTATAGGGAGTAGTATTTGACAGCAAGAGTACAATTTTGGAACCACTGATCTAACCAGAATCTAAGTTGGGTTTGAACACCTGGATAAATTAAATTACGTATAATTAGAGAAGAACTGAACCAATTATTCGATTTAGACATTTAGTCATAAGCAGAGAAACTCGTGTTCATTTATGCGTTTTTTAATCAAAGACCAGCTAGAGAATTCCAGTAGTCTAATTGATCTGACCCGGTTGATAAACCGGGAACGAATGGGAATCGCAACCTCACTCAATAGATCGAACGATTTTCAAAAGTCAACTAAGCCGGTTCGAAAAACAGGTTCCTGAACCCGGTTCGACTCGACTGATTCAACCATGTCCCTTTCTTTCCGTACTGTGCTCCGTTCGTCGACGATCACTATTCTCTGAGGCAATAGAATATTTAAATTTAGATCCAAACCGTCCGATCAGAATACCTGTCCGAGGTGGAATGCACGAGGCCCTTAATATTCGTGCGAAAGAAGATCGGACGGGCTAGGTATATCTCAAAATTTCTGTTACCTCAGGCGATAGGAATTCATCGTCGTAGGATTAGAGATCAAAATACTGGTACTATTTGCTTTGAAAAGTTCCCCTTCTTTTTACCCTCATTTTACAAAGGAATGTTGCTCCGATCTCGCACTGAGGCGATAATCCAAGCGATCGTGACCGTACATCGGCACGAGATACCAACTCTCGTCCACTCCGCGTCCACCTTCTTCTTCGTAAGCTGTTCTATTTGCCTCAGTTCTATCTTATTTTTCAATCAACAACTTTGTTCGCAAATCTGTGATGAACCGTAAGATTATGGATTAGAAGTGAGATTAGAGTAAAGGAGAGGCTGTATTTTCGATATTAATTGGAGTATTAGTGATTTTAGAAGAGAATATCAGTAAAATTAGTAGTAGCCTACCCTATTAATCTTTGTTTGTTGTTTAATTTCTCTTTGAGGCTCCTAACACTGAGTTCGGTTGAAGTTTAGACACTAAAATATAGCTAAAACACGGTAAAAGTGTACTGAAAATCAGTATCACATTATGCCAGTACTATGCTCCTATCACATTCCATTAATAAATTGATTGACTCTAAAAATGATTTTTATTTCAGGTTTTAAGTGCATATTTTGTGATTCTACCTCTAAGGGATGAAGGCACTATATCACTTGGGCTCAGTAATCTGCCCAGCTTGTTTGTCGGCTCTCTTGTTCTAACCTTGATAGCTGCCCCAATTTCAACATTGATCTTTTCTCTACCTAATTTGTCAAAATCAAAGGTGTGCTGTGATAAATAGCCCTTAACTTATTTTAATATCTCTATTAAGTATTTTTTGACCATCATTACATCGAGTATGGATGGAAATTGTTTGCATCAATTATCATAGTATAGCTTTCTTATAGATCTTATACATTAAACAATTGAAGTTACATTTCTACAGTACAATGACCGTAATCTAGTTGTATTGCTAGTGAGTGTTCATTTTCATGTTATCAATTTTGAAATTTCAGGCTTTGGTAATCATACACAGATTTTTTAGCATCTCTCTTCTCGTATTCTTTGTTCTTTGGTATGTCTCCTCCCCTGGACAATTGCCATCTGGAACTAAGGTAAGAAAACCCTAGTGCAACTATGTAATTTTGCACAATACACTTATTATTTATCATTGCTAGCTGTTAATTGAAGGAAGTGTCCCAAACAAAAAGCACCATTTTTAGAAACTAAAAAAAAAAAAATTCCTTTTAGATTAAAAACTGAGTGCTCCTGCAAGTACTCAATGCCAGGCATGCTTCTCTAAATAATAATAATACAAAGTTGATATTTTTACCAAAAGAGTGAAGAATTTATAATTATTGTTTTTATTCTCACTTGTCTAAAATGTTCCTTTGAAAGTCTAATCCAGTTGAAGATGATGAAAATGATTCCATGGACTGGAGCAAACATACTTGGTTCTACATCATTGTTCGACTAGGCTTGTTTCTATGGGTATGAACTCTCTAATTTTTTTATTTTTTTATTTTTTTTATTTATAAAAAATGTGCAGAGCACCTGTTTCATTAAATATGAAACAAACTCCTACATCAAAAATTAGAAAGAACATTCTACAGTTGGCTAGCTTTATGTATCCCGACTTTGTACAGTACTTGATACTATTAAAATATTTTTTGTTGAAGGTTGCTTTGCTAAATCTTGTTACAATCTCATCAACTTGGGCAAGGATAATTGATGTCATGAACAATGAGGTACTTCCTTTGGGCACTGATCAATGTTAAATGAAGTTCCAAGAATTAGCCAATTAGGAGAAAGGAAAAAAGAAGAAGAAGAGGAAGATGATAACCAAATGACCTCCTATTACATAATATCAGAATGTCTGATCTCTCTTCATATTCAGTCAGGTTCAAGACTGTTTGGCTTTGTTGGTGCTGGTGCTACATTTGGACAGCTGTTGGGGTCTTTATTCGCTGCAAGCATGGCGTGGCTAGGTCCATGTATGCATGTTACAATAACTTCATGACTCTTTCACCATTTACACAGAGATTTGCTCAAAAGATTCAGCTCTGACTTATCCCTGTATTGTATTGTTTCAGACCTGCTACTGATTTCAGCTGTTTTGATGGAACTTGCTGCACAAGCATCAAAAGGAATTACGCATGATGCACACCATGGTTCTCTGGAGCTCTCCTCTGTCAGGTATTCATACTGGGTGTAGTGTGGTGCTAGCAGTGGCAGTGCCTTATTTAAGAGCCACAACTAAAACAAGTTCTGAGGGGTTGATGGGTTTTGAGTCTTGGGGTTTCGTAATGATCCAATGTGCCTCCTTACCTTGTTTTTCCAATTTCTTATGGGAACTTTAGAAGGCTGTGATCCCAATTTGTATGCGAGGAATATGTCAATGTATGTTTGACCAAAGTGAAAACCATCTTAACCAATAGATTAACCAATGCTCCGGGTCAATATGTCTTGAATAATTGAATTTGCCTTGAAATGGTAAAACCCATAAAGAATGTTGACCTGGACTTACCTTGCCATTCCTACCCATAATGGTACATTAATATGATATGGTTTTCACATCAAAGTTGTTAAACATGCAGTTGTTAAAGACTGGAAGAAATTAAAACATGCAACCATATATTTATTACTCAGTCAGAGAATCTCCAAAATGTAAATATGATGAGTTGACATTCTTTTTTTGGCGTTTGATTATATTTGTAGAGAAACAGAGAAGGGAGACGAGGCTTCTTCTCTTATATCATCTCCTACTAGATCACCTACAAATAAAGCAAAACCTGATCCGTGGGTTCTGTTAGAAGGGTTTTGGCTAATTGTCTCCTCTCCTTACCTCCTTGCTGTCTCCTTATTTCTCTGGCTAAGTGCTGTCGTGTCATCCTTCTTTTATTTCCAGGTAGTAATTTATTTTTATTCTGTTCTCCTTTCCTTATTTTTGTCAACACTGCATTAGATGTCCACAGAATAGGTAACATGCGTGCTTATTAAATGTAGAAAGTTACTATAATAGCCATGACAGTGGCAAGTGCTCTGGATAGAAGGAGATCGTTCGCTCTTATAAATAGTTTTATTGCTGTTTTTATCCTTGCTGGCCAACTTACTCTTACGGTAAATTTCTCCTTCCCTTTTAATCTGATCAGTTTACTTTTCTCTTATCAATTTATGTAATTCAAGTAATGAAATAAAACAGGGTCGCATTCTTACACTTGCTGGTGTGACTGTTGCTATTAGTTTGGCACCTATTGTTGCAATTGTAAATCTTGTGGCTCTTGCAGTGTGGCCTACATGGGTTGCTGTAGCTGCATCTGAAACTACCCGCAAGGTGTTTTTCCATATTATAGTACCACTTAGTAAGCTATGCTTTATACCAGAATTGAGATTTGTTTTGATAATTTTTTTTTGTTGATGCCAGGTGACAACATACGTTTTAGCTAGGCCAGGAAGAGAACTATTATTTACTGTTGTCTCACAAGACGAGAAGTACAAAGCTAAGGTAATTGTCATTGTTTGATGGCCTTTCTTATTAAGAATACTTCACCTGGGACTAAAGAAACTTTGTTAAAACAATGTGAGTATTGTTTTAGGTTTGTATAGATGTAATTGTTCAGAGGCTTGGAGATGCAACAGCAGCCGGCATGTACAAATTACTTTTTGGTAATCAAAATGGAAAATCATCGAAGGTCTCCCTTTATGCACTACCGGTATGGGCCATCTTTGTGTCTGTCTTGTGTAATTCAGATTCTAATTGAGCTTATATATTATATGGGTACTTAATTAATTATTTTTCCCTTGGTTTTTGTGTTTTTTAAACTAGTTATGCTTCATATGGCTTATAACGGCATTTTATTTGGGCCGGCACCAATCAAATCTTGCAAAGCTTCAGCTTCTCTCCCCATCATCATAGCATTTGCTACATTGCCAATGGCTGATTGCCTTTCATTGACCTCATCTTTTATCCTAGTCATTTTCAACTTAGTATTTACACATCTCATTTCCAGATATCTTTTTTGTTGTCTTGGATGTGTTTTCGGCTTCATATCTGTGAGATAGATACTCTCCTTTTCTCTTTTTTTATATCAAGACTTCATGTACAGTTAAGTGATTCTATAGTCTGTTGGCCTTTAAATGATAGAATGTGAATAATGTAAAAGTCCTTCACAATTTTCTTTTATTTATTCTTTGTATTGTCTTGCCAACTAAAATTTGAGTCGTTCATTCATATGGAAGACTTTTGGTTAATTTGTCACATTTTTACTAATTTATAGTGCTCTTTATTTTTCTTCTAGAGAGCAGACGAGTTGCCAAGCATGTGGATATACGTACTCATAATTTCAATAATCACAAAAAAATGATTAGTACATAGTATATTAAAAGTTGGCTTTATACTTGCTAATAGTAACCTGTAAGCTATGTAGTATTCTTAAGAACTGTTTGTTTGCTTAAGATCTGTTTGTTTGCCTGGGCTGAGAGGGCTCTCAGCCACATGAATAGTTCAATGTGCTAATCAGCGCCTGATTCAGGGATGTGGATCATCCAAGGCACATTAGCATGGCGTACTCTTCTTATTTGAATTGGAGTTTGAAACCAAACTTCTCCTCAGGAGGATAGATGGGGCAATTCAGATGAGATCCAATGTCGATCTAACTTTTTATTCACTCGTGGGATCCGGGCGGTCTGGAGGGACCACCACGGCTCCTCTCTTCTTGAGAATCAATACCATCCCTTATCAGTGTATGAACAGCTATATGTAAATATGTAGGCAATCTGATGAAATAAAGTAGCTTAATAATTGTGAAAAAGTCCAACCTCAGAGAAGGCAAAATATAATAATATATTTTAAATTGATAGCACACAGTATCTATAAAATCATCAAAGTGAAGAAATGGTATATTACGTATTATAATCATATTTGGAATACATGGAATACTCTAAACAACTTGGGAAAAATTTCTGCTTGGACAAGATGCATATAATTTGTTGGATTTATTGCCTTCTATAGAATGAAGAGATACTAAAGTGCTTAAAAATGAATTTGAAGAGAGGGAAATAACTAAGGAATATTCCAAAAAAAATAAAAAAATTGGCTCCACATTGCAAAATCTTGCTGAGTTTCCACAACAAATCATGTATGGAGCAAACCAAACAAAAGGCATTCCCCATGGAGGCACAGGACAGCACTAACTGGCTCAACTGCCTTCCTGTTTTTAACAAAATTTTAACAAATTTCTATAATTAGTCTTACCAATATAAACTCCTGCACCTTCAATTCACACCACCAAGAAAAAAGAAAAAAAAAAAAAAGGAATTGTCTCAACTCTACCACAGCCGGCTCCATGCCGGACCTATTCTCCAAGGCCAATGGTGTGGCACTCACAAGAGAACAAACTTTAAGCAGCACCAATGGCCCGGCCAAACTCCTCTTCGGAAAATACGAGCTTGGAAAGATGGTCGGCTGCGGCGCCTTTGCAAAAGTTTACCATGCACGTCAAGTTCCCACGGGCCAGAGTGTGGCACTAAAAGTCCTTAGCAAACCGCGAATCGTGAAATCAGGCATGTATATCAATGTAAGAAGGGAGATAGTTTCCATGAGGAGAATACGACATCCTCACGTGGTCAAGTTGATTGACGTCATGGCATCACAGTCGAAGATTTATTTGGTGCTGGAGTATATCAAAGGAGGGGAGATGTTTCGAGGAATCAGCACCAAAGGGAAATTGAACGAGGATTCAGCCAGAGATTTATTCAGGCAGCTGCTATCTGCAGTTGCATTTTGCCATTCTCGCGGTGTTTTTCATCGGGACCTCAAGCTGGAGAATTTGTTGCTGGATGAATTTGGAAAGCTCAAGGTATTCATTTTCATTTTCATTACACTGGTTTCATATTTTGATCAAGTCTGTAATTTATCATGCATTTCTGAGTTGACCCATCTAAAATTCTCAGGAAGGAAAAAAGTTGTGGGAAGCATTTTCTTGTAACAGAATATTCTTTATGTTTTCATGTCTCCTAGTTCTCTACCTTTCAATTTTTCTAGAATTTCTTATTGTTAATATCAATGCTTGAATTGATAACATTCTTACACTGCAGGTCTCTGATTTTGGTCTCTCGGCTTTATCTCCCACTTCATTCTCGAACCAGCCGATTCTCTTCAAAACACTATGTGGGACACCAGCTTATGTTGCACCGGAAGTTATCAGTCGGCGTCCATACGATGCCGCAAAAGTCGATCTATGGGCATGTGGGGTGATTCTTTTTGTTTTATCATCAGGCTATCTTCCTTTTAATGATGTAAACCTAATGATGCTATACCGGAAAATTTACAAGGCAGAATACCGCTTTCCAAAATGGATCTCACCTGATCTTCGAACACTCATATCCCGCATGTTAGATTCCAATCCAGAGACACGTATCACAGTTGGCGGGATCATAAATGACCCGTGGTTTCGCTATGGTCTAAATCAGAATCAAATTGATGAGCTAATGCAACATCGACCTGAAATAGAAGATCGGATATTGAAAATTGACCGAGAAGAAGAAAAAAGGGATTTGAATGCTTTTGACTTGATCTCTCTGTCATTGGGTTTTGATCTATCAGGTTTGTTTGTATCACAGAAAGCAAAAAAGGAGCGGCTCACATCATCAGGCACTGTAGAAGAAATATTAGACAAAGTAGAAGAGGTTGGAAGGAGAGAAGGGTTTTATACATTAAAACGAAAAGGAAATGAAGGTAGGGGCGTGGCAGTGGTACACAGCTCGACCGGCGGTTCACTCGCCTGGGTTGATATTTACAGGCTGAATAAAGATATAGTTCTAATTGAAATCGAGAAGGGAGAGGTGGAAGAGGTTGAAGAGGAAAATGGGTGCTATTTCTGGAAAAATAAATTGTTGCCGGCACTTCATGGGCTCCGGACAGAAACTGAGCCGAAGTCACCGATTTCACCTAATTCACCTGTCTCTGTTCTTGATGTTACTTGTTCTGGTTCTGGTGCACCAGACATGGATGAACATGAATCAGATTCGGATCCAATTTAATGATATCTTTACATTTGGTTTCCTTCCTAGTGTAAGACTTAACGTTGACTTTTTCAGAGGTAAAATATCTGCTGTACATTTTGAATACTCTGTGAAGTTATTTTTTTCTTTTTTGGTGTTGTCATGTTTTATCGAAAATAAAAAATAGCTGGATTAGGTGGGAACTTTCTTTTGTTCCGTTGACACAGGCATTACATAAAAAAGTTTAGTTTTCGGGCTTGTATTATTAATTTAAGAATGTGGTTTTGTAATGTGCTTCATGTAAGCTAATTTGCTTATGTTGGGAGAGTAATCTTAGTTCTCTAAATCAATCAGTCATGTATTCTTTGAAAAAATTATGGATTTGAATATAATGACATGTCTGTCTACTAATATTTCATTAGATAAAACTATACACTCAACATTGTCTATTCATAGTTCAATTTATAAGAAATGTGGAGATCTAGTCACCACATTCCGTCTATTCATAGTTCATAAACGATATTATTTATGCTCGAGAATCATAAGCCAAACATAATCACTAAACTTGGGATCTTTTAATTTCATCTAATAAATCTCCAGAATTAACTATTTAATGTTTCATCTTAACTAAACTTTTCTTAGTTGTATTGTAGTATCTGGCTTAATTTTCTTAAGAGTCGTCATAAATAAATATCAGAATTCAGCACCATAAGCTGACTACTGGCATATTTAATACTCACTTCTGCAAGATATCGCAGTTGTTATTTGTGAAATAGGTAATCGAACTAGTATGACAAAATTTATTGACCTAACTATAGGTGCAGTATTTTTGTTGGCAAACTTTAACATCACTATATTACAACTTAACGATAAGACATTAGATCTTTCAACACAACATTGGTAGATTCAACATCATATGACCTCATTCAACATATTACTGAGCAAAACTGTACTTGCTAGAGAATAGTCTGAAAATTTCTGCATTAGGTTTAGCTCTGATACAAGTACTAAATTAACACTTAAGGTTTTGATCAACTCTAACAGCTACTTACATATATGTTGTTGATTATTTTCTACCTACTACATATGCCATAGAAAAAGCTGCTCATACATATAAAAGAAGGTATAATTTAACAAAACAACCAATGCAATTACCGTTCATGCCTCATGTCGATCGGAGAGCCCGCACCTTGTCTTGAATTAATAGGCGTTCCCAATCGGCAACACCTTCAAAAGCATGCTCTGGAAGGTTCTCAAAGGGTTCTTTCCAAGGGTCATTTTTCGCAAGGTCATAAGTGGCACCTCTGATGGCTTTCTTGCTGGGCCCACACGGCCTTTTTGATGTTAGTTCCTTGTATGCATCATTAAGCTAGAATGACATACATCAACAAATAAATAAACAAATGAATTAACTATATAAATTATAACATTACCATAGATAGATTGGCATTTCACAGGGCTTACCTTCAAGCCGCAAAACCAGAACATATATGCAATTGCAACAGCTGGTGCTCTGCCTAGGCCAGCGGTACAGTGTACATAAACTCGACCTTTGTTTTGAGATATGGCCCACTCTAGCATTGATACCGCCTTTGGTAACTGACTTCGCAACGAGTCTGGATCAAAGTCCCTTGCCTGTGTTACAGTAGAAAATAAATTTCAGAGGTTTATAATTAAAATTAAGAAATATTTTACTAATTTGACCTTGACTATAGTATCCATATACTACTTAGTTAAAGTATGTGAGCTTAAATTAAAAATGATAATCGATGGACTTCGTGTTGCTTGGTATCATTATATAGAATCCTAAAACATATGGCCCCCACCAGCAAGCACTGAGTTCCCAAAATCAATCAATTGGAAACCTCAATTTAACCCAATTACCATACAATTAATGCAACAAAAACCCAAATTAAATCTCCATGTGAAACTGAGCTGCATTTGTTCCAATTTTTCCCTTAATTAACCTATTCTAATAAATAAACTGAAAACATAGTCGATGGTGGGTAAGAAGCAATGACAGCACTTACAGGTGATCTCATGTGGTGTACCCCGAGCTCTTTGCACCGACTCAGAATAGCATCAAAATCAATGCCCCAAAATTCAATATCACTATCTTGTTGTAAGCAAAGTATATATGCGACATTTTCTTCCTCTTTCAAATGGTCTATATCCTCCGGCTTCTGAGGTTGTGATCCCACAATTAAATTATCTCTTATAATTGTATAATTCATACCTACATGCACCCGAGAAGAAGAAAAAAGAATTCAACTTTGATTCTGATAAGCTCAATTTCAGGAATAAAAAAGCAACAACATATTAACACATCCAAATGAGATTAAAGAACAAACCAAGGTCGTGATGGTACTCATAAGGATTTCGCATCATGCTCTTCATGGCGGTGTTATAATCTTCCATTCTATTACTTGAGCTTCTTTCCTTAACTAATTCTCTCTCTGAACTAGTGCAATTAATCGAGATATGGCGAGAAAGATTTCCAATGGGGCGAGGGAACAGTCGAGTAGGTTTTCTGAGTGCGAAAGATGGGTTCGGGTTGGGAGAAGAGGGAAGAGAAGAAATGGGGCTTTTGGTTAACGCTTCCATTCCTGAGATAAAACTTCTCGCTTATCTTTTTTCCTTAGATCGAATTGGCACCCTGCATTTTAAGGTTTATTTCTCTTTGTTTTTTCTTTTCTTTTTCTATTTAAGTGACGCTGCAGAGAAAGGTTTAGATTTTAGAAGGTGCAAGAAATCCGAATTTACGGGAAGATCCGTAAATTATTTATAGGATTCTCTGTGGTCACCTGCCATGTAATGAATTCAGAATTCTTCCTTGTCCAGTTGAACAACAGAAAGAACCTCAATCAGGAATGTAAACGAGTCGAGCCAATCTCGAGTCAAGCCGGGCCTGTTGCCTGTTGGTTCATGTTGTGAACCACATAGACTAAATATTTTCATCATGAGTTTTTAATAATATGTATATTTTATGTAATAAAATTTCCAATATACATATTAACAATGTACTATAAAAGTAAATTTATATATTAGAAATAATAATTTTTTATTAGAAAATAATACATCTATTGTAGCTCAAATGTAGAACTTATTATTCGAATTAGTAAAATAATTAAATAAAATATTATGAAATGTTTTTTTTATCGAAGAAATTTTATAGTTTTATACTTTATAAATAAATTGAATAACTACATAGAAATTCTTTAGTTTTTGGTATCAAGTGAGCCCCTAATGATCCATATTAGAATTAATATTTAGTTTATAAAAAAAATAATATTGCAACAAATGTTGGATTATTCTTAAATACATAATTATTTACAAAAGTATATTACAAAACATAAATGATTACACAAAGTTAAGCCACATAATAATACACATTAGATTTCACTTTTTTTCCTAAAAAGTTATTCAATTTTCTCCTTAAAAGTTATTCATTTCCATTTAAAATTGGAAATAGTCACAAGACAACAATGGACAAAAAAACCAATATAAAACCGATTTTTTTATATAAAATCAGCCGGTTTAATTAAATATATCTGGTTCTATTGCATATTCAGTCCAAATAGCAAACCAAACCGTAAACATGTCCGGTTCCGGTTTATTCCGGTCGAACTGGCCGGTCCGGTCCGGTTTTGATAACAGTGCTGTCATGCGTTGCTGTGCTCTCAAGAATGGAGACGCTCACTAGCTTTGGGTCCCATTTTTTTTTAATTAAACAAAAATTATATTATTTTGTTTGGCTTTTTTTTATATAGTTTATATATTATGTTTAATTGTTATTTTGTTTTAAATGTTGTTAATTAGATATGCCATTTATTTTGAAAATATCGTTCGTTTAAGATGTCATTTGTGTATGAAGAAGTAATGATATAATGAACAAAATAAATAAATAACAAAGCAACGAAATAAGTCACAGTATCTAACAAATAAGTCCCTATATATGATAAGTTACTATATATGATAAAAACATTTAACAAAGTACAAATCAAAACCTACGGTCTGAACTAAATACCATTCTCACCTTCTTCTTCCTGAACCCCCTCCCTGCCTGGAGGGTGGCGTGTGGTCTAACTCATATAAGTCGTCATGAACCTCCTCAATCTTGGATGTCTGGACTCTAGAACAAAAAATCATAGTCTGTCCAGACTCACATTGCGTGAATAAAAATGCATGTCTCGCTATTGGGTCATCGAGCAAAGAATACGCCACCGGAGGATACAATACTTGTTGTGTGAAGGATCCATGAAACTCTGGAATGGGCTTTGTTTGAACATAGCCTGGCTGATAGGCATGAGGTACTGTTTGAGTCGGACTGTAATCCTGAGAATATAATCCATCTCCCTCTGTGTCAAACTCTGCCGAGATGTTGAAATATAGTACGTCATCCTGCTCCTCACCCTATAGTAACTTAGAAATTAGTTAATCAAGAATTTTTAAATAAAAATCACAATTAGGTATTTTAAATAATACTATGCCTCGGTATTCTAAGTAGGCATGATCGGGTCTGCGGCTCGATGCAGTGCCTTTGCACCTCGGTCGAACGCCTGATTGACGATCTCAGCATTATGGACACCATGGAACAACGCCTCATCGCCAGCATACCATACGCAAATATCAGGCTCGTCAGATATGCCATCAATCTAATCATAGCGTCAAGGCACGACCTATACCCACAGGCGCACAAGACACACCGCAGGTACATTGTGCTTGAAGATAGCTTTTCCCAACCTATTCCAGTTTGTCATTGTGGCCTTCGTTGCCGCTATGATGCAACTCTTCACTAGATATAAGACTTACCAAAAACATTATAAAAATGTTGCACAAATGTAAATATTGTAAGTTTTTATTTAGAAATTTAAAATTAAACATACTACGGATGCAAATGATGCGCCCGTGGGGTGCTGAGATAATATCATAGATCCATCCTCTCCGATTAAATTTGGTACTGATATAATCTAATTTTAATACTATTCTAAATCCTAAATTTTGGTACCAAACAATTTAATTTTGGTACAATAAAACTAATTATATTTTGGTATTGGTCTAATTTAATTTTGATACTAATCTAGTTAATTTTGCTACTATTATAATTACATTTTGGTACTATTCTAATTAAATTTTGATACTAAATCTTAAACCGTAAAATTAGACCTTAACCCTAAACCCAATTTAATTACTAAATCTAAATTAAAAATTGAAAAAAAAAAAGAAAAAACTTAGCCGAGCTCAAAGGAATTGAAAGCGACATAAAATAAACAATGAAAAATAAAACTAGCGGCTCCTATATATAGCACAGGGGCTGGGGGCCAATAGACGACCCAGGGACCGCAGCGCAATGGACGGCCTCAATATTGGAGCTGCAGTAACACGTGGTGGCCCCTAGTCTATGGAGTCGCTCATTGGACTTGCAGTTCCATGTATTTTTCAAATTTTCAAAAAAATGTATATTTTTTTAATTTTTTAAATTTTTTAATATGATATTAATAAGAATTTCGGCAAAATCGCACTGTTATAATCTTCACCCAATTTTATTTGTTTTCCAGCATCAGACGAACTATCACATTTCGTTCGTGTTCGTCTTCATACATCGCATTTTTTTTTTTTTTTTTCCATTTGAGCTTCGAACTGTTTTCAACTCACGTGAAGTGAGAGAGAAAGCAGCCTAGAAAATTGGAATGGTTCTTGGTTCTTTCTCATTAACTTTTATCCTTAAGAAAGAGAGAGAACCTTGTTTAATTTGAATTTTTTTATTACATCGATAATTTAAAAATTGTATTCACATTGATATCACAATATTTTTATCTTTATAATTTCAATTTTACTTCGTGACAGAGATATTATAATTAATAAATAGAGTAATTTATGAGAATTGCATAATTATAACAAATATATTGTAAAAACTAATGTGATATTATTGACAAATGATTATTTTAACGAGTGAGGCTATGGTGCTTTACAGGGGTGGATCTAGAATTTTTATGAGGATAGGGCACTAATCGGATTCAAATAGTTAACTGGGTTCAAATCCATTAACTTATCGGTTCATAATTCTATAACTATGTTTTATTATAAAATTTGTTATAATTAATAAAATCGATTGACACAGTATTGAAATATTATTAGTAAGCTAATTAAAAATTATTTCGGCACAATTTAAAGTGGGACTGTTTTTAGCCAATTAGCAAATTGAAGTCAAAGTTTAGATAAAAATTTAATATAAGTATCGAATAATAAAAGACACAAAAAGTTTGCCCAACCCATTTCTTAGAATTGTAATAATAGGTCTCACCGTCAGATCTTTCTTGTTCTCTTATTTTCTTTCATTTTATTTATGAAATAGAATATCGCATATCCGAAAAAAAGAAAATACACAAAATCGACCAAAACTTAGAAGGAATCAGTTCAAGAATCAGACTAATTCGAACCAAGGGTAGGCACTACATCATATCACGAGTAAGCACACTGAACAATTAGTACTGGATCGAAAATAAAAAAATTCAAATCCAGAGATAGGCAAGTGCCTACCCAATTTACATGTAGATCCGCCAATGGTACTATACATAGACAGTGCACATCAGTATGTATTATGGATTAATATATATTTTTTAAATTCAAATAGTCGATGTGAACTATTTAATATGATCACCATATGAAAATATATACTTGGATATCAAATTTTTTATTATTTTTTTAGATAGATAAAATATCACTTGATATAAAAATTTTAAGTTATTAAAAAATAATAATTTTTTGCCTATCTAAATAATAGTAAAATAAAAAAAAATTATCTGTAAGTACATTTTCTTTGAAGATAATGTTAAACAATTCATTGCAATTTGAACCCTTAAAAATGTAGATATTGATTTGAAGTATAAAATACATACCAACGTGCGTTATGCACAGTACCAAAGCTTCACTCTTTCTTTAACGGGACAAGATACCATGCGGTTATTAGGCTTTGATCCGAGCTCACACGTTTCTTTCTCTTGTCCGGATCCACTTCACCTCTCAAAATCTCTGTGGGGCCCAAATTCTTCCGAGACTTGCACTTACTGGCCTGCTAATTGTAAAATTATGAAATTTACAACCGCATATCAGAAAATTTTCATTGATTTATAAGTCTGAACATAAACTTTTAACGCTTTTGATTTTTTTTTAAATGTCTGACTGATTGATCAAAACGTCAAAATTATTTAATGGATTGAATTTACAAAATATGCACAATAAAAATAAATTTAGAAATTCTGAAATATTTTGGAAATCCCAAAACCTGAGATTGTAAATTTAGAATGCCAAATAAGAAATGGATAAACTAAAATTAAAAAAAAAAGATATTCATAACATAGTTAATTCTATTATAAAGCATGGTCAAATGATCTATCATCTTAGATATTTATGCTTTTTTAAATGATCTATCATCTTAGATATTTATGCTTTTTTTTTTCTTGCTATACGTGGAAGATTTTCCTCCCTTCAGCACCATGCTGAGTATGGTACTTGCTTTATTTCTTTACTCTCATATATCATGCACGGTACAATAGAAGTATTATTTTCATCTCTGTGGTCGACTATATATTTCCATCCGATCTATACCACGGTACACTAAAAGAATTGGAATATTTTGATAGATTTTGAAGAAAATTGTGAATTTAGAATTAAAACAGAGCAAAAATGTTATATTTAGATTAATTATGAAGAAAATATCAAAATAGAACATCACATGGAGCATGCAAACATATCACACGGAGTGCACAACATGCAGCATGGCGAAATTCACTGAAATTCGGCTAAGTACAGTGCCGTACGGTATAAGCTATACCGCATGCAGTATAAATCCAGTACCGCACGGGCACATAGATCCAATCCATGGACTGTCTAATTTGAATGAAATCTCGGCCGTTGAGCAGCAACCTTCTAGAATAACGAATATCCAAATGTGGCAGGTCTTGCTATGATTGGAAGTCTATATTTAGCGCTCTAAAATATGGCATGAGAGGCTATAATTGGCCCCCATGTTCTCCATGACTACTCGCTTTAGGAAGACTATATAAATCCCTCATGTAATAGGAATTGGTGTGCATGTTAGTTGTGTAAGTCCATAGTTTAGAGCAGAATATTGCGTGTAATTTCTGGAGTTGGAGAAGAAGAGGCGCTTGAAGTCCAAGGCGGAAGAAGAAGACGTCATCTAAGGAAGAGGTGTTCTAGGTTTTATGTTATGCATTTCTTTTATTACTTCTTTTATTTTGTTATGGCTTTGAGTAGCTAAACTCCTCCTTTCTAGGGTTTAGATGTAATGAATTCTATATTATCTCTTGAGTGAGTCTATGGTACTATGCATATTACGATTTGGCACCGTGCTATGGCTCTATATTTGAGTTTTCAAATCCTAATGGTGGATCCGAACCGTTCATCTTGTTCTCCATATTAATATGTGTTTGAAGACCAAATTTTATATTTTTTTAAATTTTTTTACTATTTTTTTAGATTTATTGAAAATCACTATTTTTGGATGGTCCAGAATTTTCAGATCAAGTGATTTTCTAAATATCTAAAAAGATAGTAAAAAAAATTCAAAAAATGTAAAATTTGGTCTCCAAACACATATTAATATGGAGAACAAGATGAACGGTTCGTATCGACCGTTAGGATTTGAAAACTCGAATATAGAGCTGTAGCACGGTGCCAAATCGTAATATGCATAGTATCATAGACTCACTCTTATCTCTTTACTATTATATTTATTTTTCCTTTATGTCTATTTGAGATTTCGTTATACTTTGAATGTTATTCAAATATGTCATTGCATACATAGTTATGTCTATTATATGTCAATGTCCTCCACATACTTATATGTGTTAAGTCATTGTACCTCGGTGTGAGAGGGGATACAAGTAAGTACTATAAATACTTCGGCTAACGAGACTTGGAAGCATTCCAGAGACTAGGGTTAGAACTCAATGGATTCCCTTAGCATGATATAGATTAGATATCATCTCAAAGTTTAATTAGGAATTTATTTACTATTTGTAATGAATAGAGTTTAGGGTTATTATTTAGCGAGTAATAATTTGAATTGTCCCCCACAAACCCACCTTAGAGTCGGAGAACATTTCCAATACGCATAGAACTGAACCCTGGCATCCATAGGGAATAATAGTATCGATATGCGGCTCTGTCTATGGGGTGGTCTATACCGTATGCGGTAGTGACAATATACGGGGTCATATGTGGCAATGACAGAAGGTCGTATGTGGGTAGACATGAGTACCATAAATATGTATCGAGATAATTAGAAGGATTTCATCTAAAACCCTAGAGGCTCCCTAAACTTAGTTTAAAGCAATTAGCATTTCCACCTATACCATCGCCAGAGTAAACTGTAAAAAATCACCTTGTACCTTTATTTTATTATTTTATTTTATTAAGTACATACGCTACCAAATTAACCAGAAAAACCTATACTAGTGCTAAATTGTTAAACTACTTAAGATCTATCTCTGTGGATCGACACCCGACACTACTACATGGTAGGATTATACGCTTGTAATTCGACAGAGTAGCATTATGGTAACTAAGTATATATTTATATATACTAAAAGTTAGTAGTCTCATTTAGAGTCATCACATCATATGCATAACACAATACAAATAAAAACTGAATTACTCGTAAGTTTGATGACTTGTCATTTTGGTATGGTTTATCGCTTGTTTGTTTCTTGTTTTAAATAACTGAGTGATACCACAGTTACCGAATTTTATTGATTTTACTGATTATTGCAAAGTCTATGTCATGATTAGACTTTGACCCAGGACCCTTATGCGCATATGGGGAATGGCCTCAACTGAACCCAGTACCGGTTAGGTAGAGGATATTGTAAATTGTGACTGTAAGGATAGAAAAACTATGGTAAATGTCTATTGCCAGTCACTACCTATGAGGGGTGACAATATTGCTTATATTATTGAATTACACATCATTGAATCGAATTGTTGAATTTAATTAAGTGTCTGATTGTAAACCAGACTGAATAGAATAGTATAAGGCAAACACAACAAATACAAGTATGTGTAAAGGCAGATCTAGTTTGATGGTGGGCATCTATATAGGTAAGAATGATGATATATGTTTGTATTACCTGACCTAATATTTGCATAAATTTAGAACCCAAATATTTTGATTATAGTTATTTGATTTTCATTGATTATTCTGGTTGATTATCATTTAACTATCAATAATTAGCATAGCATTCATTATTATAGAAATTGAATTGATATCATATTACGGATATTAAATTCAGGATATGGATTCTTATGAATCTAGTAGCCAGAATCAAATTATGCACTGAGAAATATTGTTGTTATTTCTTACTCCCTCCTTTTTGTGGGTTTTACATGTTCATTAAACGAAGAGATGCATTTATGGGTTATAATTGATAGCAGGGTCAAACAAAAGGTATGGTATTTTGGATTGTAATACCTGCCAGGATGTAGAGAGTATTTATCTAGCATCTTCCACCACCAAATGTCAGATACATCTTGTAAACATTTTGATTTGGGATTAATGTAATGGGTTATATTGGTAATGCATAAAAATATTCATGCCTTATGTGTAATGAATTGGAAATATCACGGTAGGCTGTTGCACCTTTGAATTTAGAGTGTGACACTAATTGACCCTTCTGATCCAGAAGGGGACATGGTACTAGAACTAGGATATTATTAAGTTTATCAAGTCTCTTTATTAACTTAATTATAAAATTTATTGAATTGACTTCAAACGATGAATTAAAATCATTAAAATTTACCTATCTTACGAGTGATGCGTTTACATGTGAAAATTTTAAAATTTTAAACTAATTTTGTATAAATTCAAGTGGTAAAAAAATATTTAAAAAAATAAATGCATTAAAATTAATTTATAAACCTTTCAATTTTGACCACTTAACTTTATAATAAATTAATTTGAAAGTTAAAATTTTTCTAATGTAGACACATCACTCGTAAGATAGATGAATTTCAACGGTTTAAATTCGTTGTTTGAAATTAATCCAATAAATTTTAGAGTTAAATTCACAAAAGAACTTGGTGAACTTTAAAACACCTTTGTTCTACTCGTAGGAAGAGATATATATAGTAGAGAGCAACAGCTTGAGGACTATTATCTTCTCTCGTTTATATATTTCTGTTTCAATTGTGTTGAGTCAGGTACCTGAAAAGAGACGAATCCATTAAATTGGGGGTTGATACTTAAAAATACATAATATGTGGTAGAGGGAATTTAAGCTAAAGTTTCCACAACTATGGATAATACAAAGTAATTAAAATTCTAACTACTATAAACTACATACACACATTTAATATTTTATGATAAAGGGCTGAATCAAATAAAATTCTATAAAGAAACAAATTTAATTAAATTTCAAATCATGTGGGTGGCTTGGTGATCCGCCACCCCTAGATGACACTGAGGTCCCACAAAAGAAGAATGCCAAATAGGATCATAAACTCAAATTCCACATAGTACCTCTAATGATTTTTCTATCTATTACACAAACAAATTAGTAGTGTTTCTATATAAATTGGACTGAACACCTCAAAAGTGTGTCACAAAGTTCACAGCAACACAAAAAGCATAACAAGGAAATGTACCAAGTTCTGCAAATAGCTAAACTCCAAAAATATACTAAAGTAGAACTATCTAATTAAGCAACAGAGTAATGGATTGACAGTAATATCAAAAGACAAAATGTGATGCCGTTGCTTCTTCATTCTTGTGCTGATTGCTCTATCAGGAGGTGACTGTTACAAATACAAATTGAACTGTTATTAAACTCAATACAAATTGAACTGATAGACTGTTACAAATACATTTTTCTCTCTTTTCCACCCAATACAGGTCGTCTGTATGTATTGTACTGTAATGTAGCACTGATTGTCTATGACTCTATGCCATAATATAAAATTAAGAGTATTTTAAAATACTTTTTTTAAATACAATAAGTTAAAATTAATTATATATGTAAGATTCTAGCAACAACAACAAAAAAAGTTTCCATGCTATTAGTTTAATTATTTTTGTAGGTTTAGGATAATTTTCATTTGTATCAAATCGATCGACAACTAAAATTCTGATTTCTACTTTCCCTATATTTATTTACGTAGAAGTCACCTTTATTCTCTTAATTACCTTGTTGGTAATAAAAGGGTCAAAAGCGGTTTAGTCACCCAAATAAATTTTGCAATCTTTGAACTCAACAAATTATTACACCCACATACAAATACAAAGAAAACTTAACATAAGAAAGAGGAGGTAGCACAATTAGCTAGCTAGGAAATTTTTTTTATAATTATTGATTATCTAAAGGTCAAGAGTTCGATTCCTCCTTGTGACTTCTTAACTTCTAAGAAGGTTTTAAAAAAATATATATATATTAACACAACAACATACATTGGCATTGTAATACATATTACTAATTACTATTTTATAACGGTAGCATCAGAAATATAAACATTACAGGATATACTCAACACTTGACAGACTGAATCTTGATGGAATTATTGAAAATTTAAATATTCTTGAATATCCTTCTTATGTTGAACTTTTACAGTGCTGGAGTGGATTCTCTAATAAGGGGCATTATGGATAATTACAAAACAACTAAAATAAAAACAAAATGGTTCATCTTATTAATGAAAATATGAATAAATATATGTATTATAGCATTTACCAGTCTATTTATGGAAAATACAACAAACTGATGACGTCGTTGTTAATTGTTTGGTGGTGTTTCCTTAGGTCCATATATTTTTATTTTGCTGTTACAAGCCCAGGAGTTTATGCATGGCATACATAGTATGAATTTAATGCGGAGCTCTCAGTAACGGCTCTCTGTTCAAAACAAAAGAATTTGTATTTGTATGATTTTTTAAATAAAGATGCAATCAAATTTTGTAACTTTATATATCGTAACAATTTTACTTAATTTGAAACCGCCGACTTCTGTTTATAATTGATGAATTATTTTTCCTTAATTTAATCATAATTTTAAAATGTGAGAAAAATGGAAGACACAATTAAGATAGAAACGTATTGGGAAATACATATGAAATTTAATTCAAGTTGTTTATTCATTATTACCACCAAAAAAAAATTTGACTAAAAGGGAAAAAAAGCATTTAGTAGAGAAACAATACAATTTCATTAACTTGAAAAATGTAAAATTGAAGCTATATTAATTGACTAATTTACGACACATAATATCTGGCCATTTTTATTAATAACCCAAAAAAAAGTTTTTTACAAAAATAACCTCAAAATCTGAGTTTTTTCAAATATGACCAAACCGCCAAGGTTGCTGGCGGTCCGCTAGGGACCCGATCGCCAGAGTTCTGGGTGGTCCGCTATTTTTTTTTTAGAGATCTGATTTTTTTTAATATTTTCATTTGTGAAGTTTTAGTTTTTTATTTTTTGTTTAGGGTATTTGTCAAAAAATTAAGGACTTGACATTTATTAAAAAAATTTAAGTTTTGATAGCTTGTTGATCTTCTTCTCTTTTTTCAGTTTTTATAATATATGTATAATATATACATATATACATACATACATAGAAGACAGATTGTAAAGAAGAAGAGAAGACAGAGAGAGTTTTTGCAGCAAAATCTTTAATTAACTTGTTATTCTTGTACACCCCAAACACAAATACAAAAGCTGATTATATAGCCTCACATACACAAAATTGACTACCTAAATTTATAACTTTTGACTCCCTAAATTAACTATTAGCTCTTCTATTTTAGCTACTGTTACAAATAAATAATGCTAAATATAGCCCCACTAACATTAAATAACTACCCACTTTTATTTTTGTTGCAACAAATATAAATATAGCTTAAACACGTCTAAAGCACGTCTAATCTAATTTTGATCTTCAACAGTTTGTGTTTCAACAAAGATGAACGGTTCGGATCGACCGTTAGGATTTTAAAAAGTCGAATATTTAGCCGTTGCACAGAGAAGAGCTATGATACGCATAGCATGCTTGCATATTCCATATATAATATATGTATGTATATATTTATAATATATACATATATACATATAGAGGAGGGATCAAGTTACAACAATTTTTGAGTTACAACAAGTTACAACAAGCATTTTCTTCATTTTTAAAGTCCAAATCGTCGATCCAAACCATTAGATGTGATCTCTACAATAAAATGTGTTTGAAGACCAAATTTTATTTTTTTTGAAATTTTTTTACTATTTATTAAGATGGGTACAAAAACTAGTCAAATTGAGACCATTGAATTTTTACCCATCTTAATAAATATTAAAAAAATTCCAAAAAATGTAAAATTTGGTCTCCAAGCACATTTTATTGTAAAGATCACATCTAACAGTTTGGATCGAAGATTTGGACTTTAAAAATGAAAAAAAATGCTTGTTGTAACTTGTTGTAACTCAAAAATTGTTGTAACTTGATCCCTCCTCATACATATATACATATATTATAAAAAAAATGAGTTTATAAAAAAAAATTGTATATATGTATATGTATATATCTATATGTGTATATGTATATGTGTATATGTGTATGTATATGTGTATATTTGTATGTGTATATGTGTATGTGTATATGTATATTTGTATATGTATATGTGTATGTGTATGTGTATGTGTAT
Organism: Carex pumila; assembly: GCA_033356055.1. Classification (NCBI taxonomy): domain Eukaryota; kingdom Viridiplantae; phylum Streptophyta; class Magnoliopsida; order Poales; family Cyperaceae; genus Carex; species Carex pumila. Next base: position 106,134 of record JARJHM010000854.1, read on the forward strand.
ATGTATGTATGTATATATGTATATATTATACATATATTATAAAAACCGAAAAAAGAGAAGAAGACCGACAAGTTGTCAAAACTTGAAATTTTTTTAATAAAAGCCAAGTCCTTAATTTTTTGACAAATACCCCAAATACCCTAAACAAAAAAAAAACTAAAACTTCACAAATGAAAATATTAAGAAAAAAATCAGATCTCTAAATAAAAAAAATAAAAATAAAAATAGCGGATTGCCCAGAACTCTGGCGGTCGGGTCTCTAGCGGACCGCCCGTGTCCCTGGCGGTTTGCTATAAAAGTGGATCACCAGCAACCCTGACGGTTTGGTTATATTTGAAAAAACTCAGATTTTAAGATTATTTTTGTAAAAAACCTTTTTTTTTTGGGTTATTAATAAAAATGGCCGCATAATATCTTAATTACTTCTAATAAGGATATTTTGACGATCATTTCAACCCTGACAATCAACGAACTAATTGGATCAAAATCAAAGTTAATTTATAGAAATATTATTTACAATATAAATAGGTTATAAATGTTAAACTTAGTATAATTTGAGAATCGTGCAGAACAAATTAATCAAGTGCCGAGCAAATGAAACTATTAATTTAGTAATTCTTTTTCTATATACTATTGTTACAACAGCTCCTTATCATCTTCCAACTGTGTAGATAATATTATATCCCTATTTTAGGCAGAGAAACCACAGGAAATTAATTTGCCAAATTAATCATCACATCCATATTCCATATCTTATGGTATTTGCAAAATACTGCTATATATTCAACAAATCCGTAGATGAATTGGAAACAAAAACGAAACATAAAAAATATGACGCAATATCGTCACCTTTATCATGAGCACCAGCATCACCACCACCACTACCACCACCATCACCACCATCATCACAATTATAATCACAAAGACGGCATCCCAGAAACCCCACTCGTCCCCGACAAAACCCTCAACCCGGTTGAACCAAAGTCCACGGACCAAGCCAACACTTCATCTCCTGATACTGGTAAAGCCATGTTTCTATATGATTCTTATTGTTTCATTTTATTTATAGAGTGTGAAGTGGTGATGTTTATGGATAGAGATGTAGGAGAAAAGAAGAATGTATAGAATTTCTCTTGCTCAAAAAATTACAAAATTAATGGGAACAGATGAGTGAGAATAAATTTTTAATGACCAAAATTACTACTCTTATATATATCTGACATTATTATAAAATTTAACATAGCCATGGCCAACCACACTGAATGCAAGCGTGAGGATGACACTAAGGTCCCGCCCCAGCAGAATGCCATAGAGGGTCCCAAATTGCGCTTAAATATTGTAATGATTCTTCTATCTGTTACACAAATAAACTGCCTTGTAGTGGATACAATTACATCAATAGTTACTTTTTTAACTGTTGTTTTGTAGTGGAAATTTGGTTGTATGGCCTTCCTCTTGGAGGTGATTATAGGCGCATGCGCACTACTGGTATCTAATTATATGGCTCTCAAAGTACTAGTCATAGTTGAATATAGCTTGCTTTCTATTGATTGTCTTATCACATATCTTCACGACAAATTTCGGGCCAATTACAATGGCTCGTATGCTTCGATTTATGATGCCCCCAAAGATATAGAAGAAGATGAGAAAGCACTTCTCCCCTGTTTCTTCATCAACTTAGCTGTGCTTAGTGCTGCATTATTGATCGAAAGTTTTTGGATCCTCAAGCTGCTTGCCATGTTTAAACCTCTTTCTGTATTATCTGTGCGTCTTGCTATTTATTTGAAGCCAGCATTGTCACTTAAAAGGCACTTGCAGCACACGAAAAGGAAAACAAATTAATATATATATATATATATATATATATTTTATTATGTCTGTACCAAATATGTGTAATTGTTTCATTCATGCTTATCCATCAATAAAAAAAAAAACCAAAATCTTATAGAAGTTTGTATTTTGCAGTAATGATTTTTCTTTTTTTTAAGTAAAGTTGTACCCACCAATTTTTTTTTTTCTTTTTAGTAAAGTAAGTTGCACACAAATGAAAACAAAATATACAGTAGCCATTGTACCCCCACTATCTAAATGTACAACATATGTCAAGTTTGACACCAATTGGCCAATTATGTAATGCAGATTACTAACTATTATATAACGGCGCATCAGAAATATAAAAATTATAGGCTATACTCAACATTTGCGAGACTGAAACTTGATGGAATTATTGAAATTTTAAATATTCCTGAATATCCTTCTTTCTCATATTCTATACTGACTAATATATCCAATATTAGTCTGACATGCCCTTAATTTCTCCGTGCATTTGGGCTGAGAATTGCGCTGGAACTTTTACAGTGCTTGACAGAATTATGTAATAAGAGGCACTGGGGTGGGGATAATTACAAAACCCACTAAAATTAAACAAAATAAATTCATCTTATTAGTGAAAATATGAATTAATATCTGTATTATAGAATTACGAGGCTATTTGGAGAAAATGCTACAAATTGACAATGCCGTTGTTAAATTGTTTGGAAGTGTTTCATTAGGCCAACAAGAGTACTATGCATGGCACAGTTTATCAACCTATAATTTATCACGGAGCTTTCAGTAATCAAATTATTTTTTACCGAATTTTAAACTTGCAACTTCGTTTAATTGTTTACATATGAAATTTAACGCTAAGTTGTTACTGACTTTACCACACAAAAATAATTGTTTATTGACAAGAAGGAAACCAATAACTTCATAGAGAGAGAATACAATTTTATTATTTTTTTTTAAATCATTGACGGTGACTGTCAAGAATAATTTTTAAAAACATAAATTGCATTCATTGTTTTACATCCATAACATTATGCAGATAATATCTTGCAATTTTAATTTATTACTTGAGTTTGAAATTTTTATTTAGTGTAAAAAGTATAGGCGCGAAAAATGGTGGCCTGATTGATGCAATCTACCATTCTTAAATGTTTGAGTTTAAAAATATATTTTTCTCTTATATATACTGACCTCCGCTTTCTAACCATTTATCGTTTTATTTTTGTTGAATGTAAGATATCCAAAAAAAATTAAGGTACATATGAAATCTTTCAATTCAACAAAAAAATCTAGATGGTCATAAAGAGATGATTTTAATTAAACCAGCTAGCAAAACGCGTGATGCGCGGTCTACCAAAAATGATACATAGTTATGTACGTAATTATTGAGGAATAAGTAGTGTTATGAAATATGGTTTCTATGTTGTGTGCAAAATGCCACCGCATATCACATATACGGTATATGACTGTATATGCAAATTTTTATGCAGAATTTAATAGTTTTTGCAATTTATCTAACAGTCTAGTCATATAATTTATAATTTTAGTTACGAAAAATTAAACAGTCCAGTATCCCATTTGCATATATAAAGATTGGGCTAATTTAAGAATTAATAACGAGAGAAAAAGCCTGCTAAATTTGCACATATACATAGCCCATTTGGCTTATTTACATTGCCTTTTATTATTTGAATTGAATGCAAAGGCCGTGACCGTGACGCGTGACGCGTGACACGTCACTGGATTTAATAAAATATATGAACTTTGCGTCAATCTATGCAATGAATCCCGATTTCACTGTTTTCTTTAGTCCCACCACAAGTAACTAAATAGAACGAACCGGCTGGGACTTTATAAAAGAAGCTGGAGACCAAGTCCAAACCAACTTGACTAGATTTGTCCGGATGACAAGTAGTTACAATTGGGTTGTGGTACGAATCCGAAATTTTTTATTAATAAAATGAAATATTTTAAGTGGGCTTAATACTAAGACTGAATTCCGCATATTAATCTGCATATTTGGATTTTATGTGTTGAGGACCGCATAGTGCGTTGTATAGAACTGCATTTAATAACAATAGGTGTAGCACTGTAGCAGCACATAATATACATGTTTGTTCATCGGCGGATTTATATAAATGGAGTGGGGGCAAACTGATTAAAGATTTAGAATAAATTCAAGTCAGAGTAATCTAATCTATCGCATGCTGAACAACTTTTTTTTGTTTTTTATGAGAAAGCTGGCAAAAACCATACCAGTTTTACATTAACTAAAAATAAAAAAATAATTACATGTGATATACTTACAGCGTGTGTTATGTACATGTTGAATTAAAGAATTAAAAAGTCAGGATATACAGGTGTACTTTCTTTTTAAAAATTGGTACCAACAAAATTAGTCACACTATTACCAATTTTATCAAGGCACACACATCCAGTTTGTTAGTGATGTGATGTGTTCACTCAGGTGACGTATCTTATCTCTATTGAAAATATCACGTGATGTCATATAAGAACGGGACAGTATCTGCAAAGATAAAAGTATAATATTATTCCCAAGGGTACACCGACAAAAATGTGCTATTTCTGAACGTATCGGTATTACTGATGGAAGTATCAATGACAATACTGTCAGTAAAAAACACTTTTATTCTCACGGATACTGTCTCATTCTTCTAGTATGTCTTATCACATGGTACATTACATGTTCAGTTTTTCTAACATTTTGTTTTAATTTATTTTGTAATTTATTCATATATTTTATCATTTTAATATGATTTTTTTTTCAATAAACTAACATAATATCCGAAAAAAATATAGCTAAAGGTAACAGGTAAATCGCGTTTAACCACACATGATGTGATCATTTATAACGGATTGTTGTTTATTATTTTTGTCGCGTCATGTAAAAATAAATTTTGTCGTCTAATGTAATGTTGACATGATAAAGTCATAACATATTAATTGCATTAACTCACGTGATGTTTATCCTTTATTATTCACGGGTTAGTAATGTAACTTTTGTTTGACTATGAGTAGACGAAATTGCATATAGTAGTAGCCACCCATCATAAATCACCTCAGTGGAATCGGACCTAACGCAACTCACCATTTCACTAAGCAACTTTATGAAATATTATAAAGAAATTAAATGACCACTTATAAATTCCAAATCTAATTCTAATGTGTCTATCATTGAATTTCTTTAAGAAGGATTGTTCGATCAAGTGCATTATTTCCCACTTCATGCAACTTTTTAAAATTTTCGTTTTTTTTTTGTTGGCATATCATATCAAAGACATATATTGCCTATGTATAATGTTTTCTCAAGAGGAGACAAGAATTGTCAATAGAGATCGTTTTGTGAATTGACATAAAGGTGGTTCTTTCCCCAAAAAATGAGAGGATGAAATTGCTTTGCTTATCAAGTAATTTTGCATTTGATTGCTAAATTCAATTTCGTTTGGCAAAACTAGATACAATATTTTGAGGTTAATTAAGTTTCAGAAATGGTAGAACAAGTGAGAAAAAGGATATGATCGAATCTGTTTGACTCTTTTTTATTTGCTTCAAGTTATTAACATTTAAAAGATTTTATACATTTAATTTTTTGGCACAAGAATTTTACCTTCCTCTCTTTCTTGGTATGTCTCTTTTTTTAGTTTGTTTGGAATCATTTGTTTTTTGAAGTTTTCGATCATTTTAATTACGATTCACAATGTAATTTGAATATGAGCACAATTATATGTTGTATGCTTAAGGTGCATGTGATAACATAAAATAAATATTGTTAATTTATTAAAAGTAATTCATAAGAAAACATATTTTTTGTCCCAGAGGCTCATAATCCGAGGCTCCGACTCCGAGCACACGACACGATGAAAGCCGGAGCAAAGCACATATGGAGCTTACACATAAAGCGCCACAGGAAATTCACAGTTCAAATTGAATTCATTTTCAGTGGAATACCTGACTGTGTTGAATGAGATCTGAGTCGTTTATTTTAATTGACAGGAATATTAAAGCATATCTCAAATAGTTACCGAATTAATTTTCTGACAAGTCTGTGAGTATTCTAGACAGTCAGGTACCTTAGAAGATATTCATTCGCTCAAATTCGGGATCTTCTGAAAACAAAACTCGTGTTAAGAAAACACCATGAGGAGTTGCTGCACCACATGAACATACAAAAAGCACGAGGGCGTATCCTCTGAGATATCTCATATTTTGCGAGACCGACGAGTCCGGTGTTTATTCGGAGACAGCACAGGGGACGGTATTATTTGAGCTTTGAGATTCGTGCAGAACGTATTTGAGAAATTTTTTTTTTTTTCAAAATATCACGCAACATATGAGATATCTCATATCTCCAGCTTATAATCATATTGTATATTAGATACATCATATAAAAAATTCTAGTACATCAGAAGTAGTGATATTTTTATGAGTAGAATCATCAAATTTTTTCGTGAACTCAACTATAAAATCTATAAAATTGGTTTGAAACGACAAATTCAAGCTATTGAAATTCTTCTATTTTATTAGTGATGTATTCACATGTGAAAAGTTTAAAGTTTCAAATAAATTTAGTACAAAGTAAGGTGTTCAAAATTAGAAGGTTTATAAAGTAGTTTTAGTGTATACATTTTGTGAGCTCATTTTGACCACTTAACTCTATACAAAATTATTTTGCATGTAAATGCATTACTAATAAAGTAGAAGGGTTTCAACGATTTAGATTCGTCGTTTGAAACCAATCTAATATATTTTAGAATTGAGTTCACAAAAAAATTTAATAAACTTAAGAACACTATAATATGAACATTATATCGTAAATCCAACAAATAAAAAATCTATATCCTATATAAAATTTTAGAGAAATGCTCCATCTTCCAATATGTGTCACAAGTAAAAAAAAATGATTCTTTCACTCACCTATTTTTGTTCTATGTTCAATCACACTCATTTTTCTAACGATCTGTAAAGATTATTACAAAGTTAAAACTACAAACGCTTTGTACTTAATATTCTTTTTCAAATAAAATTTATGATAAAGTACTTTTAAGTTATATGCGCTTCACTATTTTTCTTATTTTTCTTCTTGATATACTAGATATAAAGATTGCACTTGAATATATATTTTACTATGTATAAAGACTTTATACACTGGGTATGAAGTCTTACTAGTTACTACCATTAATAAAAATTTAAAATCAATATTTTTTTTAATATTTTATACTAGCTAATTCCACGTTTGGTACATAACATTTATGAAAAATTTCAAGTCAAATTAAAATCCAACTAACGTCAACTATCCGGTCTTCATAATATATAGTGGATATATCTAATATTAATTTATAAATATTTGATATTTTAGATATAAAAACTTGCACGCTTACGTATAAAGACTTGTGCGTATCAACTAGTGCTAGCTGTAAATGCACTAGTGACGTCCTAAAAGGTAATCCCGATTAGAAGTCTCTAGTTGAAAATTTTGATCGGAGATAGTAGGGCTAGACAAAAAAGCTCGAATTCGTAACTCGTTTATTTATAGCTCGTTTAACTCGGTTCATTTACAATTTGAATTGGCCAACTCGTTTAATAAATGAGCTGAGTTCGAGTTGGTTTCAACTCGCTCATTTATAACTCGAATTACATAAAGTTACATAGTATTAGTCATAATAAATTTCAAAATAATCAAACACAAATCTCTAGACTGTTATTTGTGCTTTGAGATTAATGTAAAATATGTTTGAGTTTGTGCTGTAATACTATCACTAGTTAAACGAGTTGTGAGTCAACTCGAGTTGATAACGAGCTGAGTTTGAACTTGTGTTGTAACACTATCACTGGTTAAACGTGTTGTGAGCCAACTCGAGTTAATAACGAGTTGAGTTCGAGTTGGCTCTACAGCTTGTTATTATCATCTCAACTCGAGTTGGATCGATCGTTTATTAAACGAACCGAGTTCGAGTTGAGAGTAACTCGCTCAAATTCGGCTCATTTACAGCCCTAGGAGGTATAATTTGAACTACAGTTATCACCTCCGAAAATTATAATGCTCAATACTAAATTTTTGCACATTATTGTTTGTCCAGAGAAATGCTTATTAATGCTAGTCCAGCGAAATGAAATTTCCTAACGCGTCAGTGGATCATGCAACTGGTTCATATATAGTATCATTTTAAAATTTTGCACATAATTTGTGACCCCTGTTTTCCTCTCATGTGATTCTGGATTTGATTTCGGACAACATAAAGAAAGGCCAAAGGAAATAGACATTTCAAGATTAAAAGTAATTTTCTAACAAAAGTTATTGTGCCATTTCTTGAGGTAAATAATTTATCATTGAAAATTTTATTTAATAAAAATGTAAGAGGCCAGGCAACATTTTCAAATTATTTCATTTTTTTTTAATACAAAAGTAGAACAACCTGATAATGGCTGTACAGCTCTAGGCTTCAACAAATAAACTAATTAAAGATTAATTAAATATTTAAAACAAAGTAAAGTCAGAGTAATCATTGCAAAGTCAAGTCAGATTAATTAAAGTTTTTTGTTTTGTTTTGAGAAAGCTGGCAAACAGCCTTCTAGTTTTTCATTAACTAAAAAAATAAAAAAATTTACAGTATAGTTTACAATGGGTGTTATGTAAAAACTGATAGGAAATACAGCCGCACAATATTTTAAATCTAAGAAACACTAAGGTCTACTAAGGAGACCATGTTCGGGGATTGAAAGATTAAAACTGAGAAAAAAAATTAAGAATACAAACTATCTATTTTATTATGAGATATGAGTTAAAGACTAGTGTGACCTTATTCAAATACTAGTTTATTATATAATAGATTGATGACGTTTTTCCAACATATTGAAATGACTCAAATACATGTTTGCGATAAATAAATCGAGAAAATGAATACTTTGCATTTGCTTTTTGTCATTTTTCGACTGAAAATATAGTGATTTACGCTATATGATTTGTCTCCATCAAGACCTTAGCCGGAGATACCATTAGTTTGATCAACAAAAATATATATGAGAATCTTAACATTTGCAGACAAATATCACATTGTCTTACCTTACCATGGGGACACCCAATAAAACCAGGAAGTAGGGCAACAAACCTAGTAAGTGAAGTATGAAATATTTAGGCTAATCAGACAACTCCTTTCACCAGTTAAGACAAACTTTAGCCTGATATCTTGATAGGTAGGATGGATGTGTTGATGCGAAAGCGACAGTCACTAAATTGGATTAGAAATTCTCACACAACATCTCAAAACTAACATCAAATAAGATCATACCAAAATAAATTGAGTAGAAATCGTAAGCTAAAACCCTAAAAATTGACATCACTATCTTATTTATTTTATTTACCTTTAATTTTCGCTAAATCTAAAGATCAAACAACAACTATTAAATTTCAGATTTTGTCTAGCCTTTCAAAAAATTGAGATTTAATTGTTCAAAAATCTTAAACCATATTCCCTGCAAATCGACACCCGATTATACTACTCGATAGAGTTACGCACTTGTAATTTGACTTGTATAGAAAACTCAATTATAAATTTTATTAGCTAACATAATTTTCCTCATCAAGGCACAATACTAGTTATAAATTAGATTCCAACGGTTAGATTTTGAAATTATAAATTGTTTTTTATGAGTATCAAAATTATTAAAGCTAATTCATTGACAACTGATCTGAGCTCTTAATTAATTTAATTGCAATATGCAATGAGCAGACATGATTATATGATTTCAACTAATTTAATACATATATGAGCAGACAGGATTATATCAGTTATTGTGAATTGCATTAGTTTCCTGAATCCTTGGAAATAATTGTAACTTCATTTGAACGTTATTTTCTCTATCATTTGTACCACATTGAACGAACAATTCGTTACTTTTTAGGGTATGTTTGGATGAAATGAGAATAACTATAATAGAGGACTATTCAGAATAGCAATATGCATTCAAACAATATTTTTGCTATTGGGAATAGTTAGAATAGTTACTATTCTCTATTCTTTATAAATGTTGAAATAGCTACTATTCGAAAGTGTGAATAGAGAGGAAAAAAAATACTTACTTCTTTGATTTCCGCTAATACAATTATGAAATTATAAAATTGATACCACTTATGTTATCTCCACGTCGTGACAATTCATTTGAGACCCCACTTGCTTATCTTTCCTCTTACACTTTGTTTGGATGGAGAGTAGAGGAAGGGAGGGAATGAAAGGAACAAAAAAAATTCGTTGAATCATGTTTGATTGATAAAATTATGATGGAGGTGACTGGTACAGGAGATGAAAGGTTTAACCTTGTACCATTATAATTAATAGAATCAGTTTCCTTCCCAAATTGAGGTGTAACGGATGGAAAAAAAAAATTACAAATATTTTTAGAAAAAATGACACAAATGCCTAACTCTATATATTGCATATATAATTCTCATACAAATTTTTTTCCTCAAACCTACAATAGTCACCGAATTTCTTATTAACCTCCAAAATTTTAATCAACCAAACAAGAAATAAGACAAAAAGGAAAATTAAATTTATTTTCCCTCATTAATCATCCAAACACAAAGAGGGCAAATGTGTTCATCTTCATTTCTATTCTAATCCATTCCCTTATATTCTTTATCTCTCATTCCTTCCTCTACTCTCCATCCAAACAAAGTGTTAATTAGTACCTTGTTAATACTATTCTTTATTGGTTACACCTATTTATTATTCCAAATTTACAATCCAAATAACATTTTTACTAATCCGAATAGCACCATTTTTATACTAATATGAAAATCACTGTTTATTTTTTATTCTCATTTGCTATTCTTAAATCTTACTATTTTAGCTATTTTAATTTCCATCCAAACGTACCTTTAGAGTAGAACTAGGGTGTTCTTAAGTTCACCAAGGCTCTTGGTGAACTCAAGTATATACCTATCAAATCAGCTTTAAATGACGAATTCAAACCGTTGAAACCCACTTACCTTATGAGTGATGCATCTATATGTAAAAATTTTAAATATTTGAATTGATTTAGTATAAAGTCAAGCGGTAAAAAAACATTCAAAAAATGAATGAATTAAAATTAATTTATTAATCTTCTAATTTTGACCGATTGACTTTATACTAAATTAATTCGAATGTTTAAAAATTTAACATGTAGATGCATCACTCGTAAGGTAGGCAGATTTTAATAGTTCAAATTCATCATTTGAAACCGATTTAACAGATTTTAGATTTGAATTCATCAAAAAGCTTGATCAACATAAGAACGTTCTACTCCTTTTTATATACTTCACCCTTTCTTGATTCAATATTTTAATCTTCATGGACTATGTCAAAAGCATGATTGTGGATTCCAGCTAGGGATATAAATGGACCGGATAAGACTGAATTTGTCAAGCCCTAGACCCGACCATTTATCCTAATTTTAGGTGCAACCCGTTCGATTCTGGTCACCCGCTTAAAAGTTGTACCAAAACCAGCCTGATCCTACGTGATACTGAGTTGTTCAAAACATTTCAAATAAAAACAATCTTAATAATTTTGAAGTTGTCGGTTTCATAATTTTAATTGTATCTCATAACTTAATTGAAATAGTACACTTTTAGATTTCGTTTTCTTTGGTAGGTCTATTAATTTGGTGATCATTAAGGCGGATAACATACATTGGTCTGCCGTTTTAAGCAATGAAACGAGCGAGCCTCTAGCCTTATTTTAATAATAATAATAATAATAATAATAATAATAATAATAATAATAATAATAATAATAATAATAATAATAATAATATCGAGCTTCGGATCGAACGGATAAAAAATAAAATAGATTCATGGACTTTTTTGTCATTCCTAATTTTAGCCGCCCCATTATAAATCCTCTAATTGGAATCCTGACCTAACCCAACTCACCTTTTCATTAAGCAAATAATGAGATGTTATATGTCAAACCAAATAAGAAATTAAATGACAAATTTCAAAAAGTCTTACTTGTAATGCACCTAAACAACCCACAAAGCCGGGCCGGGGCAATCTTAGCACATATCAATGCAAGAAAAACAATGCTACCTTTAATGACACTCCACTTAGAAAGTACATTAATGATAAGCATTATCACTACACCAATATCCAGATAACATTTTGTATTATACTTTCCTGACATTTCTAGAAAGCCCTAAAAAAGTCAAATACATAATTGACAACGGCCGATTGGAGAAGTTCAACAACCCATGTGCTGAACTGCCGAAGGAGACAAATCCGCTCACCAAATTGACTAGTTGTAACGACTACATAAAAATAAAAAATTATTCAAGGAGTATTGCATGAAATATTTCTTTTCCGGAAGGGTTGTTATACACTATATTCAAGGGTTGTTATAAATACTAAATAAATCAAAGAAGCTAGAGTTGATCAAATTGTGGGCATGACTTTTTTTCTTGCATCACTGGAATAGACATGATAAGCATTTGTGGCTAATATATAAACAAATATTGGGCATGTAGGCATACATCGATCGAGTTTGACAATGTCTGTTTTAGTTAATCTTTCACAAGAAAACTTCCTCTAATTTTATAATATATTGAAGAAGAGGAGGGTTAAAATGCACTATTTCTTTTGTGCTCCTAATGTGCACCTTATTTTATATTTTTATTTTCAAAGTTTAAATAATTGATTCGAACTTTCCAATATGTTATTCATATTAAAATGTGTTTGAAGATCAAATTTTACATTTTTTAAAAAATATTTTACTATTTTTTCAGAATTTTTGATTAAACTAAACAATAATAAAAAATTCTGCAAAAATAGTAAAAAATTTCCAAAAAAATGTAAAATTTGGTCTCCAAGCACATTTTAATATGAAGAACACGTTGGAAGGTTCGAATCCACTATTTGAACTTTAAAAATAAAAATATCAGAGGAGGATGCATGTTAGGAGCACAAAAGAGATGGTATATTTTAACCCTCCTCAAAGAAATTGCCTTTTGCAAATTGTATTTAAGATGGAGAGTTCTAACCATACAAAATGTTATTTAACGAACCTTTCAATTTCTAGGAAATGTTCAACAGCCTTTTATGCACTCCATTCAATATATATGTTCTTTTTTCATTTGGAGTCAATTAAGTTTTGAAAAATGACTGGCAACTCCTGTGTATTGTTTACATAGCTCCTAACATAGGTCATAAAAGTGTTTTTCCTTAATAAAAAAAAATCTAGGACATTCTATGAATATTTTTGAAATCAAGATTTGTTTTTCTAGAAAATAAAATAAATTAGCCTAATGAAAATTTTGTATATACAAATCAGGACAAACTACAATATCCTCCTCCAATCTTAGATAATATTGAAACTTATACCACAGAGAGATTACTTTGTACCACTATAATGAAAAGTAAATACAAACCTTAAGAAGGACGGAACAGCAAATCTGAACATCGAACAGATAACGCCAGCTAAATCACTGGTTAGTTGTTGTTTTTCTTTTTTTTTAAATTAGTCATTTGATGTGCAAAGTGTGTGTTATGTACGAACGGTTCTTATATTGAAATAGTCGGGTGTGGCCCCACACGGATGTAGCTGCTGCCTGCTGGCCATGGCGACCGGGTCTATCTTATTATCGGGTCGGGTCGGGTCTCCCCTCAGGGCCCCAGTTGTCATCTACCAAGAGACTAATTCGTGGCAGGTCCTACCGTTGGACGATGTAACAAGTAATACATAAGTTCTGTGTCGTATATCAAGTAAATAAATATGTAACAAGTAATATTATCTTTCAATAATGATTCGTTACATTTTCTCAAACTGATGGAATGAAACTGAAGAGCTAGAAACTAAACCAATGACTGGAATTTGGAATGGAAACCACGTCTTAATCCTTAGCTAGGAGCCTAGGAATCGCCCTTAACTTTTTTTCTGAATTATTTAATATTTTTTTCTTTCCTTTTGTCATGTGCTTTATATTGGGTTTGGTGATGCATCCAAATCGACCAAGGAAAAAATAATCCGAGAGAAAGATAAAGCAAGCGAGAGAGAGAGAGAGAGAGAGAGCAGAATCGTCTCTCTTAAATCCCCAAATCAACTCGAAATCAGGAAAAGCCCCCAATTTTCTCTGCTTCAACCGTTAATTGATCCCTCTTTCTCTCGATTTTGAAAGAGGGCGGCGAAATGTGTCCATTGAGAGTTATATTGATCTTTCTGTCAGCTACAATCGCTGGATTTTTCTTACTTAGAGGCATCAAATCAGAGCCTGAGTTTGATTTCAATCAGGAAGAAACAGATGAAAATAATGATAAAGAGCAGCTTCCCCTATCTGCTAAGGTGAGAATTGAGAACTAGATCCCTTTTCTTTTTTAATTTTTCTTTTCGTTTTTCTGGAATGTGCCCAAATATGCTGTAACCCTCTGTAAAGTTAAGATTTTGTACCTAACCTGAAGCTGTGCAGTTAATAGTTTTTTTTTTTTTCAAAGAAAGTAAACTCGGGAATTTTTTTAATTTGACTAAGAGAAAATTTCCTATTTATTCAAGTGTAGGTATCAGTTCTTATTTAGAACTGAGGTGGAAACTTCTTTCTTTTTTATGTTTCTACTTTAGTAGGCAAAAATTCAAAAAAAAAGGAAAAAAAGGAAAAAGAAAAATGCTTTAGAAGGTATACTGAACTTTAATTTACAGATAAACACTTAAATTGATACCTACCAGTCAGTGTGCAATTAGCATATGCCCTTCCAATATGTAAAAATAACTTCGATTAATTATATTTGTTTTCTCTGAAATTAAGAAATGAATAAGGGGTACCAGTTATTACATTAATGTATTGTCTATTTTCTAACCTCCCAAATGAACCATGGTGAGCTAAAAACAATTTCCTCATCTATGTAATGTACAAAATAGAAGAAAACACACATTTTCTATATTAGTTTAGATTATGAACTCACAAAACTATTTTTGCAAACTGGTATAAGACCCTGATTTCATGTCCAGACCTTGTACCACTTTAATAGGGTTCCTACCTACCATACCAAAACCCAAAGTCATCTTGAGTGGTGGAGAACCACTTTTAAATAATCTTCTTTTAATTATTAATATTAATAAAAAGGAAACTTTAAGAAAGAGTTCTCTTGCTTGTATCTTTGTATATCTTTTCTTAAAACCAGATGTACCGGACCTGAAGTAAGGTATCCCAATTTATATGACAATAAATTGTGTCTTTTATAATAACCAAAGCCAATCAATTTTTTTTTTCTCCCAAATTAAAAGGCATCAGACCTAAGGGTGAAGCCTTGTGAATTTATGATCTCTTAGTGATTTCAGTAGTCAATACACAACTATGTAAATATAGTTAGCTGCATTTACCAAGTAAAAGTTCCTCATTTTATTCTTGGTGTTATACCTTAGTATTGATGAATGCTCATTAATAACTTATTAGTAAATGAGTCATTATGTATAATTATAGAAACCATGAATTTCACCATTTCTTCAATTTTTACCCTAATTTCTTAAATTAGAACTTTCAAGGGGTGTTTGTGCAATTTGTTATTGTGTAGCTTTATCAAAGTATTTGAAGCCTACTTTTCTGTTGCTATTACCACAAGCAAAATAAAGCAGTATCTATTCATCTTTTTCTTTTTTGCAGTACAGCTTGTTGTAATTATGAATTGGTACTGATTTGCACCACAATATATTTATCAGGTTGGATCTGCAATTTGTGGCGGTTTTTGGACAGTAGTAGACATGGCAAGTGGCCGGTACTTGTGGAGAACTCTTGTCTCACCTGCAAATGCTTCAGAAAAGAAGCAATGATATACGAGACACACGAATGGCATAGTATTTCTCATTTTAGTTTGGTTATTTTTTTTGTTGAAATTAAAGGAGAAACTACTGCTGATAAGCATCAGTTGGAGAAAAGCAAAGTAAATAAAATAAAGTTAGAACTCCATGTGATTGATTTTTGTTGTGATGCTCTGTTTGTGTACTGGAAGCATTCTAATCTATGCTTCTTATTTATTCTATTTATATTTCTGTTTAGTTTCTGGTTCTTCAATTTATTAAACAATGGATATTAACTGTGGGGGATATTTCTGATCTCTGTTGGTTCAAGTATTTTGGGTTCAGGGAATTTTAAATTTAAGAATAGTGTGTGGTTCTCTAAAACATAATTTGATTATTTCTGTTTATTTCGTGTAAAGGATTCTTGTACTAAAAAAATTTAATCCGCTTATTTTCTGTTGAACTTGGTCTCTACTGTAGTTGTTGGCATGT
Source organism: Carex pumila (assembly GCA_033356055.1). Taxonomy (NCBI): domain Eukaryota; kingdom Viridiplantae; phylum Streptophyta; class Magnoliopsida; order Poales; family Cyperaceae; genus Carex; species Carex pumila. Next base: position 122,234 of record JARJHM010000854.1, read on the forward strand.
TTGGTTACATGAGAATTAATATATATAAAAAAAAGGTGCTAGGACCAGCTTGTCTGTGATACTGTAATAAAATTTGTTGGAAAATTAATATAACAGTCTGAAATAAAAAAATCTGACCTAATAAAGGATATGTCCGAAGCATGGTTTTAACTGTACCGATATACTTGTATGATATTAGTGGCCTAATAATGGGTCCATCCGATATGATTTTTGACCGATTGAAAGGTTAAAGGTGTAATAAAGTGAAGATCAATGCTCAACCAGCATCAGGAAAAGTATAAACTGGGGATGCTTGTTCTAGGCTGATCTAATCCTCTGGCAAAGATGAAGAATTTCATAGATGAAGCAAAGAATAGAAATCCATATTTTCAATTTTGAGCTCTTTCTAGCTTATGCTCTCTTCATGCTAAATTTATTACAACGAAGCTGAAAGGACAGAGGCCTTATCTTTTTCCTCAAATTAATTGTCTATCTTCTTATAATCTCTGGTACCTTTTTATTTGCTTTTTTTTTTTCTCTCTTCTAGATCTTCATCTTTTTTTAGTGAAAGAAGAACTGTCTTGCTCATGACTTCCTTTTATTAGCCCCAAATATTTAAACTGCTTTACAGTACCGTTCAGAAAAGAAACCCAAAATCCAGAAAACACAGAATCCCAGTACTACAACTCTCATTGTCTGCTTTCGTTAACTTTCCAATCGCACAAATTACACCATACTCTTCCACAATCAAACAAAATCACTTTAAAAATAAATAAGGAAAAACAAACATTTCAAAAAAATCCATGGAGTGCCTGAGCACGTACTATGGTCATCTCTATGGTTCCAATGGTTAAGCTTGAAACAACCATTTCAAACAATGTTTGCATCAACATAACAGATTTGGTGCCTTTAAAAGAGGTTGCAATGACCTAATAACTATCATAAGAAATGCGGAACGAAAGCACGGTGTTCCCAAAAGGAGATCAGAAGCGTTTTTGAGCCAAGTGGAGATAGTTGAAAAAGAAGCATAGCAGATCATGGCAAACTATCAGCAACGGTGCCAATGTCTATTGAATCAGTTTGGACAAGAAGAGAGTGGATCAAACAGCATTAATAAATGAGCAGCAGAGAAACAAGCTGATGTGAATAGTTTGTACAAGAAGAGAGTGGATATTGAAATGATTATGAATATGCAGACCACATTCAATCTGCACTAAAATTCATGCACGATTTACATCAGAACTGTCCCGAAAATCTAAACAGGGTGCACGATTCTTGACGTGGATCAAACGGTCATTGGAGCTCCTCCTTTTCCCACATGCCACCACCTCTAGCCCAGAACATGCCAGTATCCTTATTAAAATGGACGAATCTCAAATTAGCACATTGGTGTTCAGGGTACGGGTGGTGCTATATAAGCGTGGTGGTGGTGGTGGCAATTTGGTCAACTAATTTGAGATTCGTTCATTCAATTTGATCAACTAACAGCAGTACCTTAGTAAACTGTACATCTAGCTCAGATCGGTGTTGCAAAAAACGTCCGTTTAAACTGATTAATCGGCCGATTAGGTGTTAGTGGTGACCAAAACGTTACAAATTTTTCCGACTTAGCCTAATTATTCTTGATTATGATTCTTGATTATTCAAATAATCGCTTGGCAGTACCTTGTTTATCCGAACCGCATATCGTTATTTACAACATTGGTTCAGATGGTGATGGCCACTGATGGGTCTTGGCACTTTACACACAAAAAAAAGCAGGTATAATTCTCGCAAGCAACATCAGAATTCACTGAAATCCTCAAAAAGACAACATTACTTAAATTGGTTAAAGTGGTTTTTTCAGTTTGCCACATCAGCATGCCATACAGAATTCTTCTGTTTAAAAAATATATAGAAAATTGGTTTAGATGTGGAAAGGAAAATTAATTTACTTCTAGAAAAACTTTGATTGATTTAGTAATGCTGGCCAAGCAAATTGACACAAGTAACAATTAATCTCGGGAGAATGTACAAATTGCCCTTCATTTTCAAACTAACAAACAAAATACCCCTCTTCATAAATTATTAACAAAATGTCCTTGTGGGCTCCACTTTCTCTTCCCTTTTCTCTCCCTCTCACTTCTCCTCATTTATGGTTATGCAACATACTAACAAATATAAACACATTTTCTTATTGCATAATTTGTCATGTTTTATTTAATAAACCAATATCTTTATACAGTTTTTTTTTTTATTTCAAATGGAGGATTATACAACAAATCATAAAATATAAAATGCATCAATATTGGTTTATTATTTAATGTTAGTCATTAAATTGCTTTCAATTTAAAAATTATAATAAAATTATTTATTATTATGTTATTAATATTTTCTACTAGATTCATGAAGTTTGTAGCAAATATTATTTTCTTAATATTTTGTACTTTATCCATACAGTTTATAAGATGTAGCAGATATTTATTAATTTTTTGTTGCTGATTAAATTGCATTGAGATTGTTTAATGATGTGTTAAATTAGCTCCATGACCTGAATTAAAATGAATGACACCCCAATACATTCTTTGTACCAGTTTGAAATGTGCGGTAGGAATTTTTTTTTTTTAACCAGAAACGACAATTGAAATTTAAATAGTTGAATTTAATATAACAACAGTAATTAAAAGGATGATTAAAAATATTATAAATAATGATATAAAACGCATCTGTTCCTGCTTTGTACGTAAGCTTGAAAAATGATATAACAAAAATAATAAACTAATCTTGATGCGATGAAGTACAAAATATTTGCAACAAAAAAACCATATTTGCTACAAAAATAATAAACTAATTTAACACATCATTAAACAATCTCAATGCAATTTAATCAGCAACAAAAAATTAATAAATATCTGCTACATCTTATAAACTGTATGGATAAAGTACAAAATATTAAGAAAATAATATTTGCTACAAACTTCATGAATCTAGTAGAAAATATTAATAACATAATAATAAATAATTTTATTATAATTTTTAAATTGAAAGCAATTTAATGACTAACATTAAATAATAAAAAAGCAATATTTTTATTGA